>SJOL01008365.1:435443-470201 GCA_004794785.1 Opisthorchis felineus
CCCAAGTTAGAATCACACCCATATTTGAAGCCAGGCAACTAGCTGTTGGTTAGATAATCCTTTCGCCAGAAACATTTTGAAGGAAGCCTGCGTGATGCAATAAGCCTATGCATGAGCCTGCTTCTGTAATAACGTAAACATGGTCTACACAGACTGTTCATTCGCAGCCTGCCGTAGGTCACGTGCGGATGTGCTTCAACATGTGCGGTGATGGGGATTAACTATTTGTTTATTATTTTCAGCTACTTTCTGTTTTACAAGTAGCAAAGAGCAAAAGACGGTAGATCAGGAGGTCGAGGGAGCTGGCCCAATCTTAATCTTAAAGGTCAGTTTGAAAAGTTAGGAAATGGCCGTTTACTGAAAATATAATTAAACATTTTTATTGTTCTGTACAAAACACTTCCGTAACAGCAAAGTGCAAAGTGACAGAATGCATTCTGACTGAGTTTGCCAAGCGGACAGCGCAGAATCGTAGCCACTCTCGGACAGTGAAAACAAGACCTCCATAAATTTCCAGTGTTTCTTAAGTGACAACACACAATAATCCTTGGACAATAGCGTAAAAAAATACACGAGTACGTGACCAAGCCTCAGCAATTGTCCGCTATTTATGACTAGCATTGTCTGTGGTGTCAGAATCCTGATTCGGCTGGGGAATTACAAGAAATCGACGGTACTGCATTACGTCACGCAAACAATCTTTGCTTGTTGTAGAAGGGTACCCGGTAAGTATGATGCATGGATTTTAAAACATGGCTTTTCAATAAACCATTTGAAGAAGCAGGAAGAAGATGTATCGCACGGTTTTGTCCTGTGAGAATCCTAGTGCCTCGATGGGAATCAAAAGATTACTCGGTGGCAAGATGCACTATCCTAACTGGTTCTGAAGGTCCGGCATGGAGCCCGAAGAGTTGAACACCCCTCAGGACTTTACGATTTGGTGTAGAGTCATCTTAGGACGGATATGAGATCAACTAAAAAGATTCGTGGCTGAAAGTTCCCACAAATGACACGATACCTTAGCAAAGGCGATGTAGTGCTCTTACGTTCCGCGACAAGGGTTCTGTTTGTTCCTTCAGAGGAATCACCCACAGCTGAGGAATAAGCAGTGGAAGTAGTGTGATGCTGCAAGAACGTACAAAAGCTCCACAATGTCTGTCACTAGCTCTAGATACCAAGTCACCAATTTTAGTAATTATGGAAGGCCCACGAGACCACTTTGACCAACACTGTTGTTCACTTTAATGAATGCATCGAATTGTATGAAATTTTATTCCCTTATGAATGATACTGAGCATACATGTTAAGCTTGGATTAAATTAGAAGTTTATTCCTAAAAAATAGTTCGATCGTTTTTGTATAAACAATGACATGCATGTCTGCCAGTCTTGTCCATTTGAATCACTCTAGCCTTCTGTTTCAACAAAAAGTACGCGCTTTATTCAGTGACAGTCCCGTACTAGGACGTCTGGAACGAAACTTAGAATAGACAGCAGGGTTCTTATTCTAATAGCTTGAGATGTTCATGATTTCTGGCCTGCTTTGAATTCACACCCATTTAGTTCTATTAAGAGAAGTTGATTTAGTTCAAAGCCAGTGAGCCTCTGTTAGGCAACGAAGATGTTTCCAGAAAGCATGAACCTGAGATCACACCGTACCTGCTTGCTCCTGTTTGATTCAAATATGATTCGGTGTAAGCGATATCCAAACGAGGTTGGTTTGGGTAGGTGCGCTTTGGAATGAAAATGTTCTACATGGGATTCGTAATGGACGGAGTAGCGTACGATTAATACTGCCCATATCACATTCATGATAAAAGAGGTGGGCTTGGTTGAGCTTCGGAATGCAAACAACTTCAGGGAGAACACTTATGTTTCTTAAACACAAGTGCGGTTGAAGATTACAGCGATTACTACCGCAGTGTTGACTCACCCGAAGGCTATTTGAGAAAGGAAGAGGAAATAACAAAGCAAAAACCTCACACATAAACAGCGTGCTCTACGGTCTTGGCGTTACTTGGCTTCAAGAGTACGTTCGACTCTGGGGACCGCTTAGTTCTTTTTAACAGGCTTGCGCAACAGGGTATACCCAAGAAGTTCGTGAATGTCACGCGCTATTCGTAGTTACATACCTGTAGGGGTGCGTGAGGCTATATCGAGAGGTTTCCAAAAGTTTTCTTGCAAGCACTGGTGTCCGACAGGGACGTCCACTCTCCCCATTCCTTTTTAATTTCATCCTTGGTGAGATAATGAGGAGGACACTGAAGTTCTCCAAAACCCCAATGTTCACATCTAAACGAGCGAGAACCTTGTCTAACTGGAATATACAGATAACGCTGTTCTCAATTATGAAGGAGAACAGGAAGAGCAATCAACATTAAAAAGCTGACTTAGGTCACCCAGTCCTTTGGCATGTTTCGCGTTTTGAAGTCGTACTGCGGGACTCAGTTGGTGGACATTTCGCTGAGAATTTAAAGAGTGACACTGGAAGCTGTGGAACACTACATGTATGTCGGGCTTTGCATTAGTTCTAACGGTAGTGTGACGGACGAAGTGAACGCAAGTACTTCAACGGCCAGAATTTTTTTGCCAGTTTACGCAGCTTGTGGCATCAAAAATGCATAGTGCTGTGTATCAGAATACAGTGCAGCTATATAGGTGTACGGCTGCGAGAATCGCCACTTCTTTCGGAGGATCTGAGACATCTTAAGGTCTTTGACCACCAATAACTCAGAACTATAACTGAAGTCGACTGGTGAAAGCAAATTTGAAATTAGGTGATCAGTAGGTGGTTTTTTTGTGAAGCAGGTGTGGTTCAGCTAAGGTGGCTGGACCATGTGGTACGCATGCTTAGCCGAGCGCTGTTTTCGAAGCCTCATTCGGAATTGAGGAAACCTAAGGGTGGTAAGAGCTTGAAATAGAAAAAGCGAGTGAAGAATGTTACAGGAAGTTTCGGCGATGTTGTTCCCATTTGCCTTCCAGGATGGGGTCCACGTGACCCTCCTTTTGCTTGTCTGGAGCCACTGACCAACCGATATTAGTGACGTCCATGCTGTGAATTTCTAACTAGATTGTCTGACTGAGTGTTGGAGGTTTAGACAGTACGCATGTTTGTGGTAGGCTAGTCCTATCTTCCGCCCTGGCCCCACTTCTTTCTCCCTTTTATAAGGCTTTTATTCAAAAAAACTGACAGAGATTCACAATGAAGCACCAGTGTTCCCATCTGGTGTTGCTATCAATGATAATGGTGATGACCTAAGAATTCCGTGGAGTATGACGTACTGAATGTTCCGATCCTCATTAAGGTTTCTTGGGTAGAGTAACCCACCGAAATAATCGGTATGATTCAACCAACAGCACTCACCGCAAGGGACAATATAGACCGGTTTTTTAGCGCTATTATGTTTCGGCGTGCTGGGTTTAAAATTTCGGTTTCCCACACTACATTTGAGGCTGGAACAATGTGGCTGTTTTCTCGTATAAAATCTTCTGTTTTATGGATACTAAGATCGGTCCAGGAATTATCTACGAAAAGGAACATTCGGTTGATGCATTTCTTCAGTCGCACACTTTTCAACTGTCTTCAAACCCGGCCCTAAAATTGCATGTGTTTTGAAATTGATATTTCACACACTATCTCCCTAATGCAATTTTGAAAGCCAGACAAATGAGGTATTATTAGTCGTATGATACGGGGAAAGCGAGGTCCTTTCCTTGCGTTGGCACGCACAGACATAGAGCTGAATTCGTGCGTTGTCACAGGAACCGTCTTCTGAAAAACAGCTCTGTGACACGCCCTAAACATGAGAAAAGACTAATCAATTAAACAATACTCACTCGGCAATCCTCGTGATTGTTGCGCATAACCATTAGAAAGCCACATGAATTTCTTATTAATTGTTCCGACTGAACCGTTCTAAAACACATGTTTTAGGTACGCTGTTATATGCTTTTATAACATTTAGAGGTAGGTCCGAGGTAGGTAGAAGCAAAAAAACATCTTTTCAAGTCAGTTTATTGATGGAACAACATGTGCGCAGAATTGTGAAGGAAGGGACCGACAGCCAGTTTGAAAGCGCCCATGCAGGGACTCGATCTCCGGTCATTGAAAAGTACCATAACAACTTATGGAATATCCGAACCGAGCTAAGTTGGATCTGAGGAAATGGTCGGCGAAAATGAAAGCTTATTATTCACTGTCATACTGATTGAGTATAATCACAAGGACTTGATACTTGCCAGAAAATGGACGTTCACCAAATAAAGTGTTGTTGGGTTTTCTTACAAGAGTAGGCTACAAACCTGCTAATACGTGTTGGGTTTGCTCGTTGATTTGACATGAGAGTGATGAGTGATGACAGTTACTGTAATGTACTAGCATCCCCCGAAGGAAGCCATACACAACGACGTTCACCATCATGTGCGGTCTGCTCCGGAAAGAAGCTACACGCTCCAGAAGTAGCCAAGTATCGTTTTCTCGCAATCGTTCGTTTATCTTCGGATCACTTGAGGATATAAGACAGATGGTTAGTCAGACAAGTCCCATGATCCCGATCTCGGAAAACCTGGAGCTTTTTATGATATTTGTAAAGTAGCATGTGGACTGAACCGGGGGATTTATTCACAGAGTCTGATGTCGAAAAAAGAATAACCACTTGCTTACCAGTTCCCACAACTGAGTATAACGTTCAGTGCTCCCTTACAACCACAACAGATGGTATAATTTTCTGAACGGGAATTTCGGTTTCCTGTTGCTTTCAATGATGACTTGATGTGGATTTATCAGAAATACACCGACTTCATGAAGGAATTGTGGGTATTAATCTGGGCAGGAAAACCACGCAAGAAATCATGGCCGGCAACCGAAAGTATAAGTCTGCATACTAGCAAGCTTTCGTCGAAGGGGTGCACTACAGTAGCAACAGAAGAGCATAGGCCACAAATGTGTTCAAACCATGTTGGTTGATTTGCACGGTTTCAAGTTCTACGGGTCCACAGATCTGACGCAGTAGATGAACATGTGTCGACGATGCCTTGTTTGACAATTCACAATCATCAGAGACAACTACATCAGTGTTGACACTGATGCTTCACTGCCGTACAACCACAAATTTAATCTAATTATATCTGAAGCGAAAAGAAGTCAGAAAGAGTGGGTGGGGGAGGGAACCCGGCGCTGGCCTATCTTTAGCATTCTGAGGTGTGTACACCTCCAAGCGTTCAATCATACAATCTGGAAAGGAAATGACAACACGAATGCCACTGACATCAGTCAGCCGCCATTTCTTGCAATATCTCCAGACAAGCACAACAGTGGTCACAGAGATCCCGCCCTGGAAGGCGCATTGCACCAACTCCTCGTGAACCCTTCCCTACCCTTCTACCAGCTCATACGTTGTCCACCTCGTGGTTTGCGTTATTCTGAAGGAGGCACGGAGAACTCGTTTCGGTAGACGGTGTTTCGGCGTGCGTAACATATGGCCGAGCCACTGAAGTCGGTGGTGCTGAATTTTTTCTGCGATTGAAGTACTTGAGGCACAATCAGATACCCGTTATCTGATCACCTCGTTACGAATCCGTTGACGCCATCCGACACCAGCAACGCTTCTGAGGCATCGGTGGTCAAAATTCTCGAGATGCCTCACATCGTCTGTCCGCAGAGGCTGTGTCTCACAGCCATACAACAATACAACCCTTAATGTAGTCTGGTACACGCGACCCTTGAGACCCAGTGATTCACATTTTTGACCCCAAAAGTGACGCAAATTAGCAAATGCGATTCGGACCTTCGAGATTCGTACACTGATCTCATCAGCCACACTTCCGTCAGAGCTAATACAACTACCAAGGTATGTAAAACTCTCCACAACCTCCAGCGATTCTCCTTGAATTGTAAGGGGTATGTGCAGAGACTGCATGTTATTAAGCGTGGCTTTGTACTTCGAAGGTGAAAGGCGTATGCCGAAAGATGCTATGATGGTGGTCAGTTTATTCAACAGGATTCGTGCTTCGTTTGTCCTTTGTCCTCAAAGATAGGGAAGCTATTGTCTGCGTACTCCAGATCGACAAGTTCCTCGCCAATATCAACTTGATCACCGAGGCTTTAAAGACCTTCTAACTTTCGGCTCATTATTTCATCAATGATGATGTTGAACAAGCAAGGAGAGAGAGAGAGTACGTTTTTTGTGGGACACCGCATTTTGTAGGGAAGCCTTTAGAGAGCTCACCATACACTCTCACACGACCAGAAATATATGAATATGAGGATCGGATTATGTTCACAAACTTCTGTGGTATACCCTTTTGAGCAAGTGTGGTTGACAGAACTGACCAATCGACAGAATCGAACGCACTCTGGAAGTCAAGGTACAGAAAGATTGTGGGTCGTCTGTACAGATGGTACTGCTCTAACACCTAATGGAGGGTGAAGTTGCGGTCGACGCAGCGTCTACCGTGGTTGAAATCCTTCTTGATTCTCACGGGTCAAGGATTTGCGTGCGGCCGTAGGATGACGAAGAATCAGTGGTGCAAGAAACCTTGTTAGAACAGGAATCAAACTAACACCTGTGTGGTTTCTACGTTCAGTGCGAGTGGCCTTTTTGAAAATGGGCACTATTATCGATTCATCTCTGTTGCCTGGGATGGTCACTTTCCCCCAGATGTACCCAAATAAGGCAGACAGGCACTGGCTGAGGAATCTACCGGCATCCTTGAATAGAGCAGACGAGAGGTCGTCATGGCCAGGAACACGATGATGTTTGATTGGAGATATGCGCTCGGACACTTCTGAGGTTGAATGGGACTCCATATTAAATATCCGCCTTTCTGTTGAAGGCCAGGATTTCGGATTAGACTTAGCAGGTGGCCAACCGAATTGGTGTTCGTAGTGTTGTGTCCACAGATCAAAACGTTCTCTCTTGCTAGGTATTAGGTCATCCTTGTCCTGTATAATTTCGCTGACAACAGGCTTCCAAGGACCAGTCGAACATATCATGTCGAACAGCCTACGGACGTTTGCAGCCTTTTCTCTCCTTTAATTTTTCGGGTTATTAGATCCGCCAAGCTTCGCGGTCTGCACGGACACGCAGTTTTACCTGGCGTCGGATGATGCGTCGGGTTGAGTTGTGATTGCGACCAGGAGGGATTTGTCACCGGTGCTCCAGCAAAGCCACGATGCTATCGGATATCCAATGTTTGGATGAGGTTGGCAGAGTTGGATCGCAAGCAGAAGTTTCCGCTTTGAGCACCATTTTGAATATCTTTTCCCAGTGGCCGTTGATATCCGACATGCGACCGTCCTGTAGGCGCTCAAGGAGCCGGTTCTGAAAGTTTTGTTTGATTTCTTGATTCACTAGCTTCTCAATGGCTGAGTGAGATGTGTGCATTTTGCATGGACCTGAAAATGAAAAGCAGCAGAACACAAGTGCATCGTCGGAGTCCACGCTGGTGTTCCAGAAGGAGCGCCAAGCAGTGATCCACCCAAGCCACCGGTAACTGACGGAGATGTGGTCTATTTGGATTTGGGACTTGTTTGTTGGGGGCACCACTGTGTCAAGCGATTTCCGCTGTTCCGGAAATTGCTACTGAAACAGAACAGTATGTGATCGGCACACATCTGAAGCAGGACAATTTGACAGCGGTTACCTTGATGATGTGCCAATTACACCCCATATTTTCTTGCTAACCGATCACCAATATTCTTGACAATGAATAGACTTCTGCCGCCCTTCATTGTTCTTTGCTGTTCATCTTCTTCCGATCACTCCAGTTGCTCCACTCCAGAAGTGACATCCTCGAGGAACGCTTGTCAACAATGCGGGTCAATTGAAGTCACTTCTGGCACCATTGCAGGATTATTACATAAGTGATCAGCGTCTCACATCATTCGCGGATGTACACAAAGATTATTAAACAGCTGGACACAAAGTTGCCTGCTTTGGATAAACCGGAGCCTCGTCTTGCTGCTAAGTCAGTCTCAGATAACACCCACCAGATGTACTGCAGATAGCCATACGCTGGTCTACTCTGTTCTAAAAAACAGTGAAAACAGCACAACTAAACCACTCAAAGTGGACTGGTCTAAGATGCCCACTGCATAAATACTTTGGCGTCACTCGTGAAGAGAGTTATCCCTTTACTAAACTCTTTCTTTCATTCCGTAGGGTTGCGTCGGCGATTTGAGACAAACTGATGCAATGCGTACATCCTTACTTAAGTGTTTCGGCATTGATGATTAACAATATCTGGCCTTATCATTAGACGTTGGGTACCTCTGGGCATGCAGTCACTTTTCAGGACCTGTTAGCTAAAAAGCCAGGGTACCATTTTTTTACTCAACGACTTACTTTCGTCTCTCAAGTTTCTTTAGCATTGTTTATGACATAAGGAGTTTACTAATCTGATTAGTATATATTTGATGGCTCCACGATCCGAGGAACTGTCACTTCTTCTAACTTCGTGAATAGGTCGTATCTGGTGGCGAAAAAGTTAAACAGAGCGGGCTCCTCATTAGCCAGAAACAGTCGGAAGGTATGGGTACTGTCATAAGAAAACAACCTGTGTATTATACCGAACTTGCTGTAAGCAGACAGTGCTCCCTGAGATGGACCTCATCAAAAGTCTCTCCCATTGTCGGTGTCATTTGACATATTTGTTACTACACATAGACACTCTCTTTTCAGAAAACGGTCTGGGTGTCTATGACAAGCACTGAATCGTGAACAGGTACCGGATACTGTGTCACAGAATAAGGTGAACAAACGGGAATTTGATGTAGACAACAATGAAGTAAACTACTTTACCGGATGTACATTCCATGCTTCGGTTTAGATATCCCCTGTCAGCCTCCTTACCGACGTGTGTGGTCATTCAGACAGGTCTGTACATTCAGACGTGGACAAAATGTGATATTTTTAGAATACAAGCATTCCTGACACACAAACAACATTGTACCGCAGCGAAAGCTTTCTTTCAATCTAGGCTTTAATTAGTGTATAAGTTTCTATTTCAGTCAGTTCGCTGTAGACTGTAACCAAGTGTAGTGGTTCAAACCTCCACGGTTATTTGGTGATCGATGATTCGTAGGAGAAATGGGGACCCAGGGTGCGACTTCACCATTTTCGCCGCTGGTGGAAAAGTGTATGAGAACAAGAAAGATGAAAAATTTCGGTGAATTTAGTGTACAGGAAATAGACACGGAAGAATCAAATGAATACATAATCCAAGAAGTTCCCAGGAAAAAATGCCCTCCACAGCTGTAGCTCAACCATCCTCAATGGAATAAACGCTGATATAAAGATGACATTCGTCGTGCACAAAAATAAGGTAATCCCCATAAGACTCAGCACGAACTGAATGAACAATCTTTGCCGGATTCAGGACACCCGGGAACTTCAGTTTCCGACTTTGATATGACTGTGTAAAATTAGTGTAAAATCCTGGGTTACAGTGGTATACAATCGGACCTTTTACCACTACTCCGTTCAGTCGTTCATAGAGTGCAGTGAGATCAAATGAACTTGGCTGTCTGTACTTCAGCCACTAAACTGTACAGAGGATAAATCATCGCGACAATTTTGATCCCTAGTCGCATTGAATGGAGTAGCGCCGTTGTACGGGATCCACACTAACCTTCAACTAACGAAAGCTAATTCATCCAGTGACAGTCCCGTTTTCTCCGTTTCTATGGTAGTAGGGTTCAAACAGCTGTCGTCCGCAGCCAGGCCGCCGACACTCATTGGAGGTTGGTCCGATAAGTGTAACAACAAGATAGTACTCGCCGAATACTCTCAATTGCGTACGATTTGAATTTTGACGGGGGAATCAAATCAGTCCACCTAAAGTCGAAATGTTTTTAATAGTGTGGGTAGTGTGTTACGTCCAGACAAGCTAATACTCTTCTGGGACAGCTGGACAGGAGAAGCTCGCGAGGTGAGCTTCTCTCAAGAATCAAGCACAAAATACCGTTGGTGGTAAGAACCCAGAAAATTTGCCGTTGGAATGCATGAATGACAGTAAACAAATTTGTTAAACCTATCAAAGCTCACATGAACATCTAATCCGTGCAGTCAGGTAAATGACAATTACACCGAGAAATTGCACCTGAATAGCTTGCTGTCATGCAGTGTGTTATCTACGTTTCCCCAAGCTTCGCCAGCTCTCATTCATTGTTCTACATGAAGTAAGTGTTAGATTTCCTTTCTGAACGGAACGTACTCTCGAAAACAAGCAGCGTGAAGTTACGCTTGAGAGGACTGATAGGTTAAATGTAAAAGGTCATATCAATGTAAGATATGGCAATTAGGTTCCAGGTGACCCCTAACTTCGTGGTTTAATACGCGTTTTTCAACAAAACTGAATTTCTTACAAGAGATGATTTTGGACATAGGTAGAAGGAAAGGGTTCAGAGGTCGGAAGATCCAAGAGCTTTTAACAACCTTGTGAGTAATGTGGTGCGTCGGGAGAATATACCGCGATATCCCGAAAATCTTGCCAACTTTATGAAGCATATTCCATACCATAAACGAGAGATTTAGTTGAGTCTGTCGTTCCTCTCAGTGTGATATACAACAAAGTGTATTTCACCATTCAGGAAAATGTTGGTTCGGTTTGTCGGGCACACAGGATCTAGATGGCAGTCGTTACATTATCATTCAGGACGTTGTCCACATACGTCCGAGTATGTGGATCATATTATTCGAGTGTGCGCAAACGGACCAGGATGTGTAAGGTCATTACGGACTCATACTGTTATCGTGTACATTCCATCTACACGGTCAGTATTCCATTATCATGCAGTAAACTGTCCATATATGAGAGCACCCGAACAAATACTAGTCAGGGGAACGGCCCAAATGCTAACATTTTGAGGGTGGGAGTAGCCGTCTTTTGAGGGACCCAGTTTTAACGGTCATCTAAGTGAATGTAAAATATACCGCATTTTTGCAGTAATATGATGACGCACTGAAGCTACTGAGGGGATTTTGTGAGTCTCTCTTCCTAAAGCACTCCCCACCATTTAAGGTAACTCTGATTGAAAACACTGCTGCCATCCATATAAACCATTTGCAAAGAAATATGGAACTACTGAATTTGAAAGACCAAGGTACCTACAAAGGGTATCGCAAATCTTTTAAGTCTGGTCTTATATTCGAGAGAATCGTAAGTCCTTCTGCTTTTGCTAAAAGATCAGCACTGTTTTCAACATGTCTTTGCCTCTACATGGTGCTGGAGTCGCAATAATACAAAGATGTTTGGCCGTTTGCTAGTTTCAGGTGATATCAAATAAGTCAGATTAAGTTAAGTCCACGCAAAGCAACTGAGGCAACGAGTTCTCCTTAGTAAAATGAACAAATGTTCCTAAGTGCAAGGCGAGGTAGGATGGACGATCAGACTTAACAGTTTGCTGCATGACTTCACTCGTAAGAGGCTGCAGACCAGGTTTCGTTGCTTCGTTAATCAGCAGTCCAATCAATGTATGTCACAGACTCGGTGTACTTCCAACTACTGGATGCTGCGAAACTGTGTTTGGGGACTGACAACGTGAAATCAATGCCACTGGTTTTGTCCGAGAATGTACCTTAAATATTTTAGAGTCCAGAATGAAGTTTATACGATAGAATTAATTTGTGATATCTCCCTGTCAGTGAAGCCAATCTACAATGAAAGGCTGAAAAGCACTGTACTGCTGTCTCATCCCAATTGATGCTCATCAACAGTGCGCGTCTCGCGAAACTCCAGAGAGATTCCAACACGAGACCTTCTGGCAAGTGATTAAACACAAGCGTTTGGCCACAAACGGGCGATAAGCAGTGTGATTAGCTCTCACTCATACGATACACAGTTATACCATAGTGCCGTAATTCAGCCACAATTAAATCAGTTATGGAATATACCGGTTTCCGTATTTTGCTTCCGTGAGTTTGTTTTCAGATTCCGTGTGAGAAAATAACTCATCAAAGCAAGGTCTCTAAATGTTGAATGTGGTGGCGAGAATTAGGTTTACCTACAGCCTTCATTAAACAACCACCAAAAAAGAGCACACGCAAAATATGCGAGACAACCTAGAATCCTAGCAAACAGACATATTCAAAACACGTCAAAAGTGCCACAAACTAAAGCATTCTATAACCATCGACCGAACCAAATGAATTATTCCTATCCCTTCCATTTTCCATCCATCCATCCATCCATCCATCCATCCATCCATCCATCCATCCATCCATCCATCCATCCATCCATCCATCCATCCATCCATCCATCCATCCATCCATCCATCCATCCATCCATCCATCCATCCATCCATCCATCCATCCATCCATCCATCCATCCATCCATCCATCCATCCATCCATCCATCCATCCATCCATCCATCCATCCATCCATCCATCCATCCATCCATCCATCCATCCATCCATCCATCCATCCATCCATCCATCCATCCATCCATCCATCCATCCATCCATCCATCCATCCATCCATCCATCCATCCATCCATCCATCCATCCATCCATCCATCCATCCATCCATCCATCCATCCATCCATCCATCCATCCATCCATCCATCCATCCATCCATCCATCCATCCATCCATCCATCCATCCATCCATCCATCCATCCATCCATCCATCCATCCATCCATCCATCCATCCATCCATCCATCCATCCATCCATCCATCCATCCATCCATCCATCCATCCATCCATCCATCCATCCATCCATCCATCCATCCATCCATCCATCCATCCATCCATCCATCCATCCATCCATCCATCCATCCATCCATCCATCCATCCATCCATCCATCCATCCATCCATCCATCCATCCATCCATCCATCCATCCATCCATCCATCCATCCATCCATCCATCCATCCATCCATCCATCCATCCATCCATCCATCCATCCATCCATCCATCCATCCATCCATCCATCCATCCATCCATCCATCCATCCATCCATCCATCCATCCATCCATCCATCCATCCATCCATCCATCCATCCATCCATCCATCCATCCATCCATCCATCCATCCATCCATCCATCCATCCATCCATCCATCCATCCATCCATCCATCCATCCATCCATCCATCCATCCATCCATCCATCCATCCATCCATCCATCCATCCATCCATCCATCCATCCATCCATCCATCCATCCATCCATCCATCCATCCATCCATCCATCCATCCATCCATCCATCCATCCATCCATCCATCCATCCATCCATCCATCCATCCATCCATCCATCCATCCATCCATCCATCCATCCATCCATCCATCCATCCATCCATCCATCCATCCATCCATCCATCCATCCATCCATCCANCTTTTAGGGAACTGAATAAGTGGGAGCAATAGCTCTGCATACTCAATGTCTGTGAGCGAACGCCTCGGGGAGCATCCCGATTCCCGAGGTTTCAGAAGCAGACAGAGTCGTTTCAAGCAGCTTGTCAATAACAAAGTTAAAGAAGAGTGGTGAGAAAGGACAGCCTTGTCTTGTGCCACCGGATGTAATGAATTCTGGTGACAGCTTGCTGTAGAACCGTAAGTACTCACAGGAGTTTGCATATTTTATCTCCATAACGGATATAACTTTGGGAAGGACACCTCTGATAGCCAAATACCACCAAGTTTATGACGATCGATAGAATCAAAAGCAGCTTTCCGATAAAGAAAAACTACCAACGTGGGACGTTTGAGAGAGTGGCACCGTTTAAGGACTAGTCTCAGGTTAAAAATATGGTCGATGCATTCTCGGCCAGGGTGAAACCCAGATTAATTCTCATTAGTTTGTCTCTACAAATAATCGATGTTCATGCGCCAAATAATTCCAGAGAGTACTTCGGATACCACGGTTACCAGCCTGACGCTACGATGGTCTTGCATTAGGTTCTTGCACCCTTTTTGAACACTGGGGGCACGCATAAAGCACTCAATTCCAGCAGTATTCTGCCCTCTTTCTAAATCTTTCATAGTAAGGTCGTCAAACTGCTCAGTAGGGCTTCACCAGTTTCTTTGAAAAGCGCAAGGTGAAGGCTATCCAGCCGGAAGCCTTGCTGAGTTGACGGAATGGTCTAATGGGATGACTTGAAAGGACAGTTCTAAAAACTGACAACGTAGCTTCCCTCACTCGCTTTCATTCAACCTTCAACTAGTTTTCGTCACCAGCGTTACTCTGCGTTTCCAGTAGCTTTCTCTTCAGAGTGCTTGATGGATTTGTGCTACTAAAACTTGTCAAAGTTGATGAACGGAATTGCTCTGCTTCCGTACACAGGATGCTGAGGGGAAGCGAGGTGATAACCCAACCCGCACAGCGGGATGAACGGAGTCAATTTGCATAAACAAGAATAAATGGCAAACTTTAATTAAGGCACTCCATCGGCAACTGACGGCCACGTGATCCAACTGAACCCATGACTGACTTGCGATTGGCGGCCTACAAGTAACCCAGTGTGATCGTTTGCACTGAGAGTTCCTACTGGCCAGGAACGGACGATGTTCAGCGCACAACTGAAGAAGTCACTCACCTTATCCATATGTTGAGCATCAACTCCAAATCTACCCTCTAACTGTACTTCTTCTGGGCTTGGTTTTCTAACTTGGGCTTTCATAGCACTCGTCAGGATGACTATATCCTCTGTTCTTACCGACCGGAGCAGCCATGGTGAATTCCGTTCTTCTCAGATTCGGAACTGCAGTCCCTGACAAACAAATAGACACTATTTACCGCATCGACTTGCGTAAATACTGATTGATCCAGATTACCCCAGAGCGCAAAGACCCCTGTTTACTGTGAGCTAGTACAGCCGTGTGTGCCTACTGAATACTAGACATGATTGTTTCAACTGAGAATCATGCCTGAGCTGCTATCAACGTCTGTATGCTGATAGAACAACCAATACTTCATCGTCTACCCTAATAGTCCGGTATGCATGGCACACCAAACAAGGCACATACCGGGACGGTGGTCATGGTCGGATGACGGCAGACAGCCACCGACCACAAGATTCCTGAAATACTATGGAATGACGGCCTGATAACAAATGTCACCCGATTTTCTGATAGGACGCCAAATGTCGGTATGAGTTGAACTGCTCTAGAACAGCTTGTTCTGCTCTCATAAGGGACATGCGTGTCGACTGCTCATAGTGAAAATAGCTAGGTGGGGGAGTTGCCTGCATTAACAAGAGCGTGCTTACGTGCATCACCAGCCTGAAGCACCCTTGATAAGCGCAATTTATTACAGTTGTCCCGGAAGCTGAATGACCGGGACGTCTACGCTCTTCATGCTTGGGCGCGATCCCGCTAATCCACACCATCTATCACGCAGAGCAGGCTGCCCAGTATACACAGTTAGCTGAGGCAAGACGGATGAAAATGGAAAACTAAAGCGTCAAGCCAGCGACCTACATCGGAGGTATCAGTGGCGAACCACATGAGGTTCCCATAGGGCTGGGCTCTGTGCGCATTTAGTATATCTATCAGTTAAATCAGTAATGCATAGAGCCCACTTAAGGACAGCACAATTTGATATAACGCACGCAGCACTAAGTTTGAGGTAGCAACAAGCACAGACGTATATCCCGGAAACCGAAGCCAGGGGCCCAGCCATCATCCTAGAAGTGGAGGAAAACATACTACATCTCATGAAGGAAACTACTCATAGGGCTGCTGAAGATTCTTCAACAGCGAACTTGTGAGCAGTTTCCTTCACGAAAATATACTGCGATACCTCGAATATCATACCAGCTGAAACACGAGGTGGCCTTTGAGCAGCACATGCGATTCAGTCAGGATTCAGGTGAGACTCCCATGAAAACCAAACTGGTGTGCACGTGGATATACTTGACGAATACTACATTTCACTCGCGATTGTGGTGTAATAACAGCGCCGAAATAGTGAATTTTAAATGACCACTTGCGCTAACTTGCCAAGTGGAAACGGTGCTTTTGCGATTACTGTCCTCGGAATGTATGTCTGAAGTTGATTTTAGAGAGTTTGTGAGTAGTATAAATTTCGATGAAACCTGACCACCAAATAAACATCTGCACTTCAAGGGCGAAGTTGAACATTGAGTAGATCATTAACACTTTCTACAGTAGAAGTGCTGAAAATATGAAGAGGTGGATAATCACACAGATTTGTGAGAATTTCATGCCCTCGATTGCACCTGGAAGAAGAATAGGGTGAATGATAAATAAATAATTATTATCACCATCAACATCGTCATCACCATCCTCCTCCTTTATCTCTTGTTTTCATCACCGTCACCAGCGCAGTCATCTTCACCATCGCCAATAACATCATCACCACCACCATCAACAGCATCATTGTGAACATACTCAAAGCTCGATTGTAAAACCCTTGGCAAATTTAAGCACTCTAGCGGAAACTTTAGGACCAAAACACACAATGTTTGGTGCTAGGTTGTAGGCTTTTAATGAGTTTTGCTTGTTGCTTCAAGATAACTGAATTACTTGGTTGGTTAAGCAGCTTTGATCAGCCTCAATTGTGTTTTATTGCTTGTTTTGATTAGATATTTTGGAGTACCCTCTTCAGAATCATCAGGGGAACTCGTAGTCTGGAATGGATGCCGACTGGTGAGAAGAATCCATAGTAGTTTGTATGAGCACCTATGAAGCACACCTAAATTAGTTGTAACTCAAAAATATGCCACTATCCTGTTTTTGTGGCTTGGTGTTCACATTGCTGGTATGTTAGGACACGTGCTTCACACGCCCACATGGGCATCATATCCTAATTAGAATTCGGCCACACAAAGACAAAAAGAACGTACACTTAAAATTCATTTTGTCACGAAGGCCTACCAGATTGTCCACCACCTTTGGCTGTTTGTGGAAGATGTCCGAGACATAACTGTTCGCAGAGCACTAGTCAGTAACGAAGTAGGATCGTTAAAGTGGCAAATAGAGCTTATCTGGTTAAGGTGGTTGGGACATTTACTAAAGGTACCCAATCGCCGGCTACCAAAAAGTTGGCCTGGAAATTGCTATGAGGTGGCAGTGATAAATGCAAGTAGCTACAGTTAAACTGAGTGCTGCAGGATCTTCTTGCACTCTGCACTGGAATTGACAATATTCGCTTTGCACTTGGCTAAAACCTCACTGGACATGGAAAGTAGTCGGTCCCAGTACCCTAAGTGCGCTAGTATTTCCTAGCCTACCCTCAAACTGTCTGCTGCTGCTGATGGAGTTGTTATCTGAGCTTCTGTCCCGCTGATGGCACTTCACTCTGACTCTGAGGAGCAGATGTGTTTAATCCAATGCCGTTCGGCAGTGTAAGCCCCCTTAGTCCTGACCGACCTCCCTAAGAATACAAAGCTCTCGTGCATTACGCACCCAATCTTCCAGTTTCACATCACTCTAGTGAAGCATCCTCGACTGGCTATCACGTACCTTCTCACTTACCTTGGTACGACTTGCACCTATGTTGAAATGTTACAGACTATTACTTTCAGTGAGTGGTACTCGACCGAAAGCTTTGCGTTTACGGTTATCAAGGCAATTAACACCTAGTTTGTACTACTAGTGTGTTGCCCTAAATGCCTATTCTGTCTGAGTCAGCATATGAGAAATAGTTCACTAAGATCAGCAAATAGTGAACGAGTATCATACGACATCCAAGTAAAAATGAATGATGTACAATTGGAGGAGCTACAAAAACAAATTTAGGGGGGGGGGGTGAAACTTCAGCTAGATGCCATCTACAATAAAATATCAAGTCCCATCACGGCCTGAGAGGTACCCTCTTAGAGATGCGTTACCGCGTATCCTTTGCTGAGAAAGCCGTGCCGGCTATCTTTCCGTTGACCAGATGTTCGCACTAAAGTGAAAAGGAGAAACCGGTTGTTTGGTGACCTAACCTGGTTGACGCTTCGCTGATTATCCGTCTAGGGGATACAGGTAAACTCTGATCCGAAATCAACAACAGCATGAAAAGGAATAGCTTTGATGGATTGGGAGGGTGCGATTACACTTGAAACACAAAGGGCGCGATGCCAATGCCGTTCTACCGTCCTCCGTCGGTCCTTTGCTGTCTTGAAGTTCTAATTTACCCGTACAAATGCTGGAGACGTTGGAAATGGCGTTGGAAACCTCCGAAAACATCTATTCTCACGAAGCTCCACAAATGTAAAATACACCTCATAGCCATTGCTTTCCTGATGTTAAGGCACATAATCCTGGTAAGTGACGTACCCTGGGCACTCTAAGTAACTGGGGTATGCACTTCGCACTCTGGATTTGAAGACCTCAGGAAATGAACCTTCATAGGTTGTTGGAATAATTGAACCATTCCTGATGTCGCTAGTCAACAAATCGTAATGCAGGTTGTCTGGAAACCCTAATAAAGAATTGCATGCGCATCTGCGTACTTGCAACCTGCTGTCAACCGTGTTCCAAGAGGTTAGATTCGACCTGTAGCTGAGGACTGAAATCCTCCTACCAGTCCATCGGATAACTCCAATATCCTCCGCGATATCCTTGACAAATTCAGTCTCCTCAAATGTGCGATAACGGCGCATAATCAGTCAGCTTGGTAGCTCTCAAAGGGAGATCCCGAAGTAACATCTGCTTAACAGCCAGCCAGTCAGACTGAGTGCTAACTCATCCGATCTCTTTCAGCGTCTTCTGTTAAGGGCTTTGAACCTTATCGAAGAGCTGATATTGGAGACAGAGAAGGCTCATATCGCACACTGAATTGCGGATAGATAAAAAAACACTTGTAAATATGACAAAATACCTGCCTTCTTCACACGTCTGAAAGTAGAAATGTCAGGGTATGCACATTAGTTATGCGCACCGGCGAAAACAATCGAATCACGTCTGAAACCGCGGAGGTCAACGTAGATAAATATCTTCCGGGTTCCGTTGAAAATTGAGAATATTAACTTAATCAGTGGCTTGGTACCAGGTTATGCTCCTTCTCATCGTTAGGGGTCCGGGTTCCCAATCACACATTTCCTTACTTGCAAAGGAGTTCACACTGGTCAACTCCTCGGAATCTCTCCTTCCATGACGAGGAAAAGCAAGTTCGACAAAAACTGATAAAAAACACTATGGGATTGGATTGTCAGAAAAGAATGAAGACAGCCTCCCTGTGGGCGAATTCGGCAAATTCTTCCGGCTGATCCAAGAAGGTTCAGCAAACGTCCACCCCCGGGTTTCAAACTACGCGATGCAGTAGAACAGCTGATCACGGATCTTGATGATAAAATCACCAGGTTGATGGAGCGAGGGAACTTGGACTAATCCTACGGAAACAGGGCCAACGAGGATCGTGACTAAGTACGATGCCCGCTGTAGCATCCTGACGGGAGATGTAATTACCTAGATCCTACCTCACCTACAGAACAGGAAATTCCATGGGAAAGATGGCGTTTTGGCTTAAATGCGCGAGACTTGTATAGTTAAACGCCTCAGACCGATTTGCAAGCTCTTTTGCTCTATGTAAGAAATAGACCTAATTCCACAAAGGATGAGCAGCAAATATCAGGGCTAACTATAATGCGCCAAAGTCGGTACTGCTCTAAGGGACAGCAGAGGCGTACACCTTAGAGCAAATACCTGGAATACGCCGAAAACATCAGTTTGCTGGACGACAACTTCGGGAGGCTTGCATCTGTATGCACCTAGACTAAGTAATACGTTGCCTCAGTCAAAGCCGTAAACGTCTACTTTTTCTCTACCCACTGGGCAAACTCTGCACGACCACTCGCTCCAAAGAATTCTGGTACTGAAAAGCTATCTGTGTCAAATACTTGTGTTTCCGCATCTTTCCGAATTACCAAGCGAATGAGGTGGTATTTATTCGCACTGAAGGCACCAATATAAGTTTTCTGGGAGTTATGGAGTAGGCTGGAGACAGTCAAAGCTCTAGCTATCTCACACCACCTTAGGGATGCGAGACTTTGTCAGTGTAGTGCAATACTTTACAAAAACTGGAGATTTCCACGATCACGTTTAAAGTAACATCTGTCTGTCGCATCTTCAGTGGAGTCATCCGAAAATATTACACCGATATGCCAAAACTGGCCGCGTACATACCACAACGACAACTGCAACGAATCGGACAGTTATTCAGGCAGTCGGATGAGGCCATTATGAAGGAAGTTCCCCAACCCACGTCGTGTTAGATGTTAAGGGATGCAACTAAAAACTTGAGGTGGGCGTGGCCTCTCCAAAAACAGGAAACTGGTGTAAATCTGATGGGGCCTGCATACTATGGACTTTCCTTTCGAATAGACAGTGTGCTAGGGGTTATGATAGCTTTCTGTCAAGTGGAGCTTGTTAAAGTAGGTGTTTATCAGAACTGCAGTTACTACACAACAAACTCCACCACTTGTAGCTTGAGTAAACTCAACGTCCTATTCTTGTCATTGAGTTCATCTTTGATTACCCTTTTTTAATGTGCAAGCTCGTCAGCATCTGTATCTTGCCGTGTGGTACGCACAGGACACAGTGAACTGCTTATATTCGACCGGTTTTAGGAGCAGGATTTGTGTTAGGAGACTTACCATGACACACAGGACAACCTACTTGACCCCGAAATATCGACCGAATAACCGCAACTCCTTCTGTTTATAATCCCCTCTTACCTTTCTTCCTCTAAATACAGCCGATGTTTGCTTAAAACCCAAGAAGCACTATACAGCTGTTTCTTCCTTATTGGGAAACACCAACATTGTGCAGCTCACTAAATTCCAGGGCGTCTCGAGCCGGAGGCCTCCGAGCTAGTAGTCTGAATACTTAACTCTTCGGTCACGAGTGGTTGATCATCAGTGTGATTGACTTGCACTCAGGATATAGCGCCACTCATCCCTCCATCACGGGACCCACATCACGATGTCTCACCTGTTGACTGGCTCTCCGAGCGACATCTTCTCAGATATCTCCTTATCGTCAATCCGAGCGAGTTACCTGAGAACGCAGCAGGTTATTTTACTGGTCCACTATCGAAAACGTTCTCTAAATTGGAGAGAGTGGAGTTTCTTCCACGGAACGCAGTGTTACAACCGCATTTCTCTTTTCTGTTGCTCAGTGCTTTGTTCATCTGGTTCAATAACCTTGGAAGAGCGTAGCTCGTTTAAACAACTGTACTGCCAGCAGATCCGTAGGTATAATGGGACACAGATTTGGCAGATTTGGCAGACCTCAATTCCAATGACGCGCGTGTTAGTCGTTTTCCTAATTCACTCACATACAGGTTTGGCTCAAATGCGAGCAAACACTTCGAAATTTACCTGCTGAAACTTTGAACCAACAAGAATATTACTAGGATTGCAGTTGGTAATTTTGGAATCCAAATGATCAGTTCTAGGTGTCAGATAATGTCCGACTTTTTTCTTGATGTAAATTTCGGAAGAACAACACTTCAAAACCAATAAACGACTACCCACTTCCCTGGCATGTACGCTGTTGCCGAGTGAATCTATCAGTGGTTTATTCATCTTCATAATGTAATTTGTTCATATTTGTTATCCGGTTGCTCCTTAGAAAATTTCGTCTACCAACATCGGTCGTCAACTACACATCATATACGAACTATTTTGCTGCAACAACAATTTGATTTGTCTGTTCACTGACATCCAGCGTACGAAGCAAAGAGGAAATCTGTTAGTGTTGATGGTTTGATGGTGGTGGGTGAATTGTCAGGGATGGGAGCATAAGTCGCGATAAGTCCGATACAGTTGGACAGGGACTGCCTGTCTCGCTGTCACGTTTGACGTGGATTCGCCCAGCGCTGTCAGTTTCACCCGTCATCCGCGAGAGGAGCGCACGGGTTTAGAATAACGTATACAACACGGACATGCACGTACACAACCAAATGTCTATTCGCTGAATGGGGCAAAAAGTGAAGTACTATGTGTTGTTCGGCCATAATGAACGGACTCCGCATCGATATGTAGCTATGTGCCTAAGCGTGATTAGTGGAAATCACGCATCAGTAGTGAAAAAGAAATGGACAAAGGTGCGCACACCGACACGCACACAAGTCCACATACAAGGGTTGTCGACTTTCTGGAATAAACAGCATTTGTTCGTGTCAATTTATACTGCTTGTCAAGTATCTGAATTATCAGACGGCAGGCTCGCTGCTTTGCCAATCCCATTTCCGGTTTTCCACCCGACAGCAGCAAACTGACGAGCATGAAGTCACACACACATATACTCATGGACCCAAACAACTTCGACCCGTTGTCAGTACCATCACCAAGAGAACCGGGACAATTCGGACTCGGTTAGCGTGATAGCGGGGTTAACCGAATGAGATAACATGGAGCTGCCACTGACGGGGATGATTTACGAGTTCTACCGAGCTCTGTAACTGCTGCCGTTCTCCTGCAGAGCTGTTATTGTTAATTAATTGCTCGTCACGCATGATTAACCAACTGTCAATCACAGCCTGCATCAGCCTCCCTCGAAACGGGGATAAATGGATGCAAATGAACGTTTCTTTGTGTGAGACGCAAACAGGCTTTAAGGAAGCAACAGCAAATTCCAGCTGATCTTCTGAAGACAAAGTAGGCTAGATTGTTTGCTTCAGCCCGAGCCAGTATAATGCAAATCTCGGAAACGACCGATCTCTTGATTTCCGGCTTTACTGTCCTCGAACAAAACAGACATTTTTGGATAAACAAAAATGAAAATGATGGGTGGTCATATGAGTTGTTTTCAGCCATTCTTCGTCACTCCCTTTTAAATTGAGCTCAGCGAAGAAATTTGCAGGGGCTGAAATTTGGTCGGTAAATTCCGCTTTGCTTAATTTAGTGACCGGCAAAATATAAGGGAATAAGTACCCAATTTCATGGATCAGGGTGTACTCAGAAAAACGTAGGTTGCCCTTGTGAATAGGTCCTTAATCCTCAACATGATGTGTTTACTCGTAACTGTTTACTTTTAAACTTGATTACAATAAGGTGGTCTCACCTGGGAGCTTTTTTGAAAACTCGGGGCTTATTGGTGGAATAAACTCATTTACAATTTAAATTACTGTAACGGGAAGCCCAGCTACGTCGCAACTGAATCTCTCATTTGTGGTATTCTTCAAACTGAGGTTGACGAAAACTTGGGAGTTGCGCCTGCCTGATGAGCCTCAAGAAAGATGAAATGGTGGGTAGCCGAAGAGTTTTCAGTAACTATATGAGTAGTACGTCCCTTGGAGATCCTTGTTCACTCTGATGTGACCACTTTTCAGGTATGAAGGACATCCGTTTTCACTGTAAGGTTGCCCTAGAAAAAAACTGCAGCAGAACTGTTACCAACAGTGTGAACGCAATTGATGTCAAGGGAATTTACTCGACCAATAATTTGGGGCAAGAGTAATTTGAAGAAAAGGTCGCCTGCCGTAGTGAGTTGTGGAACAAGCTATTGGACCTTACGCCTATTTTTCAAAGACCAAGGTGAGTTTAGCTGGGCAGCCTGGGTAAAGAAGTAAAATATTGGTCGACTGGTCAACTGTCGTTCACTGAGACATGTTTTGTCACTACAATTTCTGCCGAGGCGTTTAGGCTAATCACCCTTAATTATCCGTATCGTTATTGCACGAATTAGTACTCGAACGACCATTTCAAGCTGAAGGGGCTTTGTGCACAGCAGGAGGTGAAATGCTGCTATCACTAAAAATATCTCAAAAGATTAGTCACGTTTTTCTACGCTCACTTGCTTGGTTACACTGCCTGTCTACATAAGTATTTGCCTACTTACCTAGTTGATGAGTTAATTACTGACTTTATTAGAGATGCTGATAATCGGATGACGACTTTCCTCGAAGTTTAAGAACAGATGTGCACAGACATTTGTGAATTTTCTCAGAATACTGAACATCAGGGGGTCAATAAAATGGTTTGGATGTGATGTTTTCACGCACAACAATGTCCGGAATTTAAATCGGATTGGTTGGTGAGCAGTGGTCAGACCGCTAGACGCTTGTGCCGCAGATGGTTTCCACGGTGCGGTGCTACTCTTAAGGCCTTGATGCCGACGTAAGCCAGAGGGAATAAGATGGGCAGGAGAACGTGTAGAGGCCTGTTAAAAGCCACCAGCTGACCTAGACTTGATGACACATTAATGGGCATCCGCTTCAGTCACCTGTTTACGAGATACATGCCTCATCCGTCAGTTCCATAAGTCTCCGCCCCATGCGAATGTTACCGGGATTCACTCATTAACACACTTGCAAGGTGGTAAAAGGCAGACTGGTAGCATTCCTTCAACCCTATGTTTAAAGCTGCTGTTATCCTTGGAGTGGTCATATCAGGCAGTTGGCCATTAGGTAATGGGAAAAACGTACCTCAGTTCCAGCTAGTTAAGTTGAGCGGCCGGACCGTTTAGCACTTTGGTGACCAGCAAGGCTCTACTAGGATACGTGTGTCCATGTGTTGCGCAAATCCACCTAGAAAAGGCTGTATTTAGAAGATTAGGCCGCTTCCGAATGGCTGGTTTGTTTTTCAGCATCCCAACGCATCGTGTCTCGAAGCTCCTGACGCCTGCTTGAAAAGCCATTCTCCATGCCGTTCGTTAGAGTGCCAGATCCTTCCGTGGACTAAACTGGAAGATAGGGTTTTTCACACTTACTTGAAGCCCATCTCAGTAGTAGAAATTACGACTTCCCATACTTTGAACTGCGTTCTTCAGCTGATCTCAGACAAGTTGTTTTGGGATGCGAGCTTTGGTCATTCGTTTCAAACAGAGCTGGCTCGCATCAGACTGCATTCAATTCTGACCGCGTTCGCTCTTCCCAAACCTCGGTGTTGATGATTCTGTCCTTCTATGTGATCCAATGGAGTTTGCTCAGACGGTACAGATGAAATCGGTCGATCAAGAGCCCAAACATGTCGTTAAGGTAGCTTCCAGTTCTTCACGTCTTACAGAGGCAAGGATAGGACAACGACCTGATACACTACTATCTTGGTGTCTTTGCGCAAGCGTTTCTTAAGGCGACCAAAGATCATGCTGGGATTCGCAATTAGTGCGTTTATTTCATCAGCAACCGGCAGGCCTGTGAATAATGTACTGCCAAGATAGTAGAAATCCGTGCAACACGTTGTCTCACAATCTTTTGGAAGAATACGTATGCACGTTGACAATAGATAAATATTTTTGGAATATTTATATGTAAGCCAAAGCGAGACACTTCTGAGTGAGACGACGCAGTTGGATGCTGTAACTTTGCTCCAGAGTAGGAAAATGAGACCAAGTCGTTGGCTTCTATTCTACCAGATGACTTTTCGTCCATAGACTTTTTTCAATCCGGTAAAGAATTTTTGTAAAAAAGGCGATCCACGTACGATCAAAGCTCCTCACTTCGTTCTCCCCACCAAACGTTTTTGTTTTCCGAGAATACTTCAGGAGCTCATCCTGGAGCTTTCGAGTAATTTTCGGGCATAGAATTCATCTTTTGAATCATTGCCGATAACGATAAGCAGTTTTCATAAAGCCAATCTGGCTTCCATTCTTGCTTTAGCGCTCTTGTATCCACAACAGCTGCTTGGATATGTGCTAGTGTTTGAGTGTCTGAGATGCAGTCATCCGCCAGCCTCTACGTTGCAAAACTTCAGCACAGTTTTCTCGTTCTTCAGCCACCTCATACCCAAACTGAATGAGTTGCCCGTTGGTCAGTGACGGCGCAATTCTCCGAGTAAGATGCGTACTTTGCACGTGTTGCACTCAGCTCGACTCACTTTTATGATCCAATGCTACCGGAGATCCCTTTGCCAATTTGGCACAGTTATTTAGGTGTCCGTGTTCACTCCTTGGATCAGTTCACGCGGCAGGCAATGCCCACCCCACATTGAACTACGTGTTTGTTATCGAGAGTTAGTAGGCTTGTTGCTCAGGTGGCTGCTGATCTGTTCACGGAGCTGAAAACTAACTTACAAACATCTTTTCGCTAAACGAGAAGATTTCATCAGTGTACGGTTGGTTCTTCAATTGTTGTCGTTCACTGACCCGATTCTAAATGAACCTACTATAATCGTCCAACTTTCCCATTCCTTGCCAACCGGATCATTGGAACCGTTCAACAGAACCAGAGTTGTTTGGTGGTGCAGCTCACACCGATAACTGGTATTGGAATCTGTTCTCTTCCTCATCTGGATGTGAAACTATGGGGGCAGAAATGCTGATAAATGTGATCACCAAGTGTACCACAGATTTTCCCAACATCATGCTAAGCTAAAAGCGCAAGACACAGTCCATCGTTTAGAGCTTGCAAATTGCTTTTTAGAAGGCATGTCTTCTATTGGTCTGTTCTAACACAGAAGTGACTGATTGTGAGACATCGTGTTGTTTAGGGTTTTGCTGTCTAAGCATCGCTTCAACCACCAATCGAACGATCGACAAGGGATGGAACCACAGAAAAACGTAGGCTATCATCGCATCTGGACGACCGTAGGAACGTAAATGAAGCACTTGTCATCTGTGAATAGACACAAAAGTGAATCCTCATAACGCACAAACCGAATGCAACTTTACGGAAGCTTATCTCAAAATCGAAGGACAACCAAGACAAAACCAACAGAAATAATAAGATATACCAGATCAACTGCAACAACTGCAACAATTTCTACGTTGGACAAACTGGAAGGAAAGTATGCACACAAATAAAAGAACACTACACCGCCGTCAGGAGACATGACGCCCTATCCTTGATACCAATAAATGAAGACCAAGAAAGTCACACATTCAATCTGGAAAACGTTAAAATCTTGACATACGGGGACACGAGACAGGGAAATAAATTTCTAGAAGCATGGTACTTCACGACGGATTCGATCAACCAACGAATTGAACTAGATCCAATTTAAACAACACAACATGCACAGGATCTGCATCTCAACCGGAATTGTCAATGAGAGCCGCCTATTGGATCAATGGACCAGGAAATAGCAAACTCCTTGGAGTCAGATCAACAAAGCTTATAAACTGGAACCTAGAGCGGTCAATGACAGAGGTAACCCCGGCGCCGACCAAAGCACGAGAGCAAGGGAGGCCCAGCTCAAAGTTCACATAGTCACTGACTAATCAGAACATAGGAAACATACCAATCAATGGAACCGCCCGACCGAACAAATGATCGTGATCGACGGTCAGATCCAGCTTGCGGCAAGTATATTAACGCACACGTAACACTACCCAACGCACAACCGCTGACCTATCGCCATGGTCCACCCCTAACTAGTCACTGATGATGTCACTTCGATTGGTAATAAAACTTTTGCGATCGAATTGCCTAGCCCAGCGAACGAACATCCGATCAAACACAGAAAGCACTGTGTAACGTGCCATCGGGTTGCCGACAACATTTACACCAGCGAGACATAGAGAGTAAACGGATGTCATATGCGATTCCTTGCACTAGTACACCTGCAACGTGGTGGAAAAGCGGTATTACACTGGAACATTGATCGACAGCACCAGCATCTCAGTGTTTACTCCGTGCGATTGCTCATGGCACCACGGTCGTGTTTAGACAAATGATAGCTGATGGCTCTCCACAAGACTGCTAGTTTCCACGACAATCTTATTCACCCAGTCTTATGGGCTGCAGCATATGCTATTGTTGTTACAATTATGCACAGGAGTCTAGAGGGCCGGTGTCTGTTGATAGGCAACTCCGTATTGGATGCCGGTTAATCATGAATTTCTTGACCTGGTTTTCATGCTTTTGAAGGTGTACTTTACTGTTTCACGTATCCTAAAAACGGATATAAACACTCGTATTGTAGCTCGTATTTTCTCGCTTTCAGTTCTACTCGGGGTTCATGTGGTGTCGCTGTGGTGTGTTTCTCAGTCTGTTGTGGCAGGCCGATCCGATTACAGTGTTCTACACGTGCAAAAATACCGACTTCACGCCCCAAACTCCTCCGTTTTGAAGCAAAGTGGCCTTACACTATTTATGAGGAACTAACGCTGCAAAGTCGTTCTAAACGTATTCATAATTCTCACGAAGCTTCTAAAAATTACGCAAATCTCCACAAGTCACATAATCCAAAAGGTTTCACTTTCAGCTAAATGAAATCATGTGACATGCAAGAGACTTGGCTACACATGTTCTGCCCCACAGGTATTTTTTCATAAGAACGCCACACTCATCTACTTGAATACTGAAGTTACTCTGAACACATTAACAGTATTTTGGTTTTTGATACAGATAAGTGGGTTTAAAAGATGCTTTTTCATTCATGCTCTGCGTGCTTCAGAAAAAATATTTATCCAAACCACTTACAAATTCGCAATAAAGGGATCGAGGAAAATCGATAGGAAAACTGTTTAGAACTCGACTGTACGCAAAGGATGGCTAAACTGACACTGTTGTCTATCCCCAAGTACAATTACAAAATTACTCGAAACACCGTGAAAGAATTTTTTTTGTTTTGAGGCCCACGTCGGTCTTGAGAAAAACTCGCTAACGAGTTGGGGTTTTCATTCTTGACGGGAGGGAAATGTGCTTCTCAGAAACAACGAAAGCAATTTTTGGTGGCAAAGAAAGTATTTTCTCAACGACGGCTCTCTTAGATTAACCGCTTCTACTAGGTCTTGTCGTTTCGTGACCGTGGGTGGTGGTGATGGCTCAGTGGTTAGAGCGCGAACTTACTGACCGAAAGGTCCGTGGTTCGAACCCGACCTCTGCGTCCCGACTTCTCCTGTCTAGGCTTAGGCAACCTGGCAGTATCCCAGCCCTCATGCTTCCTTCGGGTGGCATGGCAGTTAGGCACCGTAAAGGTGTTACAGCTGGACGGTTTCGTGACTATAGTCAGTAGGTTTTCCAAAATTCTAACAGCACCAGCTAGGACAAGTAATAATAAATAGTAATAAGTTAAGTGTTTCACATTTAAAAGGATGCAAGTTCTAGCTTGATCGTACACCCTAAATACTTCTCAAAGTTAGTCTCAAAGTTAGTAACTGCACATACCACAGAAGTTTCACCGTATATTCTAAGTTGAACACGAATTACAGATCAAAGTGATCTCCTAATTCAGCTGTCGAAAATGGGTTTGTTTTTGTAGAATCTAGAAAGAAGTTGACATGGTTTTTTGTACTTCATCTAATGGAAGCAGATCAGGACATTTCCTAGCGTCGCCTGTCCTTTCAACGTGGCAACTTGTAAACTTATGGAGTGACTCAAAACCTCTAGAACCAAAGCTTGATTTTTCCTGTACTGGTTAGGTAAGTGAATAAATTTTTGAAATATATTGTGACAGACGCAACTCAGTTGGTTATTCTCCAGCTTTCAGATGTTTCGACGAAATGGGGTTCCGTTATCAGTCAGAACATGCAAGCGCGATTGCATCCCTACTACAGCGATGCTCGAACGAAGCCGGAATCTTGGACGAACTGCAAAACTAACCGATAAAGTGGCGTTTTGAAAACAAATGCTCTCTAAAACATACATACATTCCTGTCTATTCCAGACACCCGAAACAATGTAGATAATCATGTTTTTCGGTCAGTAATTAAAGTCGGAGCTGGACGCATTAATTCCATAAGGAAACACATGATATTTATTCTTCTGTGAATTCACTTGTCCGTGGCAATGGAAATTTTCATGAATAAATTTGTTTCGTTCTTCCTCTACGCGACTATTTCTATCTTTAGGTATTTGGCTAGCCACTGTAATTCAGTAGCATGATGCACTTCATGTTCACGAGTTGAGGTCGCAGCGTGCATACCTCGCTCATAAACCAGCTGCATAAATCCTCCTCGTTTCAGTCAGTTCCAAATTCATCGTTCCCGGTATCGTTAATCCTCTTTGGCTACGACCTGAAGGCATAAATCCTGCATTTCGAACTAGCATTTTATGTCAGTCTCATTCTCGGCCGTTAACTACGGTAATGGCAGAATGGTAGTTCACCCAAGATTACACAGCTTTTGTTCATAACTGGGTCGGAGTGCTCACAGGATTGAAGGTTATCCAATTAGCGGTCGAAATTCTGTTGGGTCTAATGCTGAGAGCCGCTGTGAATAGACGTAATGTGTCAAATCAACCAGGCCACTGACCTGATAGAGGAACTTTGGAAAAGAAGGATAGGCATCAAATTTATGACCATAAGGGACAATAGGTGGTTTTCCTCACTTACACCTTTAAACGTGAGATACATACATGGGTCCCTTGGTACTGAGGTTCACTGAGAGTTACTTACAAGCGCTAGGTTCGAACAATCCCTAGAAAGCTCACTCCTCCAAAGCTTCTGTCTTTGACAGGCCTTTTTTGCTGTTGAAGTGGATCTTGAAAATAGTATGGAATGCAAGCCAAACCTCAAAGTAACTCAGTGATGTAGTATCAGATAGAGAAACCTCTTCCTTAACCGAAGGCTACAGTGAGATGTCAACGTCAATTAAAATTCTTAGGTATCCTCACAACGACTGGAGACTGTAGAACTTGAAAAGTATTCTACTGGCTTTCCGGTCATTATTTCAGGTACATAATTCTGACCAAGTGCATGCAATAGAGTCAGTTTATTCAAAATTAGTCACGCTACAAACTTATTTCAACAGGGTTCACATTAATGTTTGTACCTGACAACTCACAACTCCACGTTAAAAAAACGGAGTTTCCCTACTCGACTTGAGTCTAAATTAAGCGTGACAAAATGGCGTCCGTCACATTCCTGAATGGCGCCTTATTTTTACCCTGCCTGCGGATATACTCTTCTATCCCTTATTAGTTAGCTCGGATGAGACCAACGATAGATTTGTGACTGAACACCAGCAATGAGTGGACGGCAGCTAATGCGCATTTGTGCAACTCAGCGAGCATCCGTCAGGCTACGACAATGGATGTGAATTAAGTCTGGTTGATACAATGGGTTGCCTTTTTCCCCATTTACCTACTAACCGCAAACAGTTTAAAACTAAAGCAGTCACGCAAGGTGACAGCTGACGCCAGATACTGGTTTCAATGGTCTGCATTAGTGACTGAGTTGACTGTCGCTCGGTGGTTTCCAATATTCCGATGAGCCCGAAACGGGCAGCGCTGAGATTTCGCTTCGAGTTCCCTGAAAAGGTTTTGTCAGTTCTAAACAGTATGGTTTTGTACACAAAAGGATGGACGTAGACATTTTATGGTGGCGATTACAGCCTCTACTTTCACCCAAGGTTGTATGCATTATCAGTGTGAGTCTGGACATCTAAGAACCCAAGTTTTTGATAGGTCATTAGATCACAAATTGTAAAAAACAGGATGCTTACTCACTAAAGTGTTCATGAAATGAGGAAAACGTGATTAGTCACAGTTACGGTGTCGAGAAGTTTTGTGGTGAAGAATTGGAACAAACAAGTGTCTGCGTAAAGAATACAATGCCCGCTGTTTCCCCCAATTTGCTAACGAACCTAAAGTTTTCGTAAGAATGGACCTAACAATTTACGGCAGTGACCTTTGGGTAGCTGGACTATGTCGACGCTGTGGAAGTCATATAATGGGCCTACTAACGGCACTAACAGATGGCACCTTCGTCATCAGAGTTATGGTGAATTGATTGTGAAGTTCAGTTGCAAAATCGTGACAAAGGTGAGGGTCTTTGATAGCTCAGTCGATAGAGTTCCCATCCGGTAAGCGAGGGTTCGGCCTTTCTGGTCAGTCTCCAGGCGTCCATTCTCCCTTGTTACGTGTACCTGAACCCCTCACTTCAAGATCTGTTTGGGTTTACCACGAATTAGCATTTTGCCGAGTGCTCAACCGGTAAGCTCAACAATAACAAGAATCCTCCGTATTTCCAACTTTCGTCCAAGCTGCGGGTTGCTCTGAAAAAATGATTGAACGGGAAGGTGTGACTGAACTAGCCAATCAACGCATGCACATTTGCCACTTCCGGTCAAAGAAGGGGAAATTGGTTAATTTGCTTTTACGGAAAAAAGAAAATATGTTCTGATCTAACAGATCAAGATGAGGAAAATTTTTCGAGAATAAATTTATCTGACGCTTTCGGTTCATAAGCGTCTTGAGTCCAAAGAGTAGAAAAAAAAAGATTTCAAAGATGGTTACTTACAATCAAACAGGTGAATGAAGTTTAAGGTTTCGTGAAATGCACATGAGTCCATGGTTCGTCCACTTTCCCGTTCTACTCAATACGGCCGTGGCCGCTAGCATTGTCGTCATCATCATCATCATCATCATCATCATCATCATCATCATCATCAATAGCGGCCTTGAAATCGACGATGTGCAACATGCCTAATGCATCACCGCACGAAATGTGTGCTGTAGATCGCCCTTCGATGAAGTTCACTGCCTACTGGGTTTCTATATTATTCGAATCCACTTCACTCATGCTAACACTCACCTTTCCCGAAGCTTGGTAACCCTTACCCATTTTCAAACACCTCATTAGGTGTCGTCAACTGCTGGCTTCCGGCCTGAACACCTGTGCCGTGGGTCGTCGAGGCCTCTGACAGAGACGACTATTGTCGAACAAGCAAGCCAGCGGTTCCATAAACGTCACAAGTGTGTTCACCTGCGCTAATGAATTCTAGTGAGCAGGTGTTTACCCAAGTAGAAGTACCCGGCCCACCCTGTTACCATAGCAACATTTGTCGATGGGCTGGACTCCTAGTCTGTTCGTGAAAGATGTGAACATGGGAACGTCCACTGGTTGGTGTTTCTATGTGCGGAAAAACTGTTTATTTATTGGGTGGAGGGGGAAATAGCCAACGATCTGACCACATAACCGAACCTTACGGCTCAATTTGTGATAGCTTCCAACAGTAGTAGCAATAAACTGTTTCAAACGTAGTATTTACTTGGTCGACGAAGCTTCAGCTGTATACACATGGATGCATTCGTGATAGGTACGATCTGATGATGCTTCTCAGTTCAGTCGTAATGTACGCCTCACTGACGTTGTACACGTATGCCTGAGAATACGGAGTTTCCCTAGGATGGCATCATCATTTCTTTGGATAGTGTGAGGCCATTTAAGGGAGGGAGGACGGAGTTAGACAGGGATGTCCGGTGAGGAGCAATAGACATGTGCTTACAGACGTGGTTACTTGGGATCACTTAGTACGTTTTTTTCTCTATTCGTAATGCCAATTTTATTGTTCTGGGTAGATCAGCAAAACAGCCGTCCCTAGGTTTCTATACATGGCACTTCATAGACACCTTCAAAGTGAGCGATGTACTGGCTTTGTGTATATGGAGCTAAGACAACGATGAGATGGGGGATGAGAACGGTTGTTCTACTACATCAACCAAGTGAGTTAGCGTAAGTTGCTCTGGAATTTGCTACTTGGCTATTACTACCTCCATCTGATGAGTCCGTCAGGAGGCGAAAGCTGATCACTGTGCTTTATTCACTCAATAGATCCTGTGAAACGCGGAGAATTTCGGTAGTGAGCATGTTCTGAGGACCAATCCCATCCGTTCAAGCGCAGTGAGGCCTGAATACTGTGATAACCATGCTCACAAGGACTTTGAATTATGCAAGTGGAAATTTATTTCGCATCATTCAAAGTCCTAGAGCAATATCCTGATCGTGTAATGTAAAAAGTGATCATAAAAGATGGGTGGCTTCTGTTTTTGCATCTTAACCATACAATATTGATGTTCAGTTTTAATTATCGATTCAAGTATCAAGTATTGCATGCACAAAGAGGTGGTCATGTCCTTGGCTGGAACTCGATTACTAGTGAGCTATCATGCGTTGCTTCATTGTTGTTGCTTTTGTAAGGTTCTTGGAGGCCTTTTTCCCTCAGAGTTAATTGCAACGAGAAAACTAAGTGCCAAGAAAATTGTTTGCTCACATGGTCTTTGTTAGGGGAACTATTCCGGACAAGAGTACCGAAAGGATTTCAGTGGGTTTCTAGGAAAATAGTTTGATTCCTTGACAAACTAGACAGCTTCCTAGGCAGGCTTTTAACCTGTGTCGGAAACAATTCATTGTTTCGGATTTCCGGAACTTGCTAACCAGTAAATGCGTGGTTTGAAATGAGAACAGGTGCCAAGTTGAGACCAGCGCATGTCTATTCTAAAGAACCTCTACTTGAAGAGTAGCAGTCATAAAATGTCTACTGCTCTGTCCCATCTTTTGTGGTTACAGGTTGCCTGAGAGGAAGGTGGCAGAGTTGATAACCAATGTGTATCCAGATGTCACGTGCAACCAGCAACGACTGTCGCTTGTCCCAGTCCGACTTGAGTTTGACGATATTGGTTTGCATCCAGTCGGTTGTCCGTCATGTATGTGCTCCACCTAAAATGAGCATAGCCAGTGGCCCGTAACGAGGACAGTTAATTTCGTCCTTTGGTACGGTGTTCGTCTGAATGGTTCGTTACACATCGCATGTATGATTTTCTGTGTATAGCTGTAGGGGAAAACAGTGGAAAGTGAATCATTTTGTTGCGGAATTTATAAACCAAGTGTGATGAGATGTTCCAGTCAGAAAAGTTACCTATTCTACCATTTGTTTTGTCAAGGGAAGAAACATTGATACCTTCAAGCGCTTCATGAGTGCTGTTTGGAGGGAGTACATCCTTCTTAGAAGAAGGGCATTCGAGTGATATAAATACCTCTCATTCGAGGGTCTCTTCTTGGGATGCATAAATGTTATGCTCCATACCACGTATTCTATGCACTGGTAGATTGAGCGCCACAGATAAGGTATATGATCAGTGGGTCTAAAGTTAATGCGTTAAACATTCACATCCCATTGAGAACGTGTAGATCAGACAATTAGTGCTACGTAATCATTAAGAGAGAATAATCATTGTCTTCTAGCGAAACTCGAACCACAAAAAT
>SJOL01008365.1:475317-510576 GCA_004794785.1 Opisthorchis felineus
ATAAGGTATATGATCAGTGGGTCTAAAGTTAATGCGTTAAACATTCACATCCCATTGAGAACGTGTAGATCAGACAATTAGTGCTACGTAATCATTAAGAGAGAATAATCATTGTCTTCTAGCGAAACTCGAACCACAAAAATTATACCACAGAAACGCATCGCGTAATGAGTAAGTTTGCACTATTCCGCCCTCGATATATTTATGATCCGTATGGATACCGATCACTATCCAAATCTACGGCTACTTTGTTACCATTGATCCAAATTACCGTTAAAGCCAAGCCCAGTTAATTTGGAAAAATGTTATTGATATGGAGTGATAATTTGTTGACGATGAATACAATGTATTTATTTATACATATTTACTTACACATACATAGACATAACATATAAATAGTGATATATCATTAGTAATAAGCACCACCAAAAAATTCACACGCGTCGATGGCACGGGTCACTTTTGTTTATTCTTATTTTCAACCAGGAAGTGTTATGTTCAATTTTATTAAAGTTTTTTAAGTGCTTTCCAGTGGTATGGCACTGTTTGATGGCCTGTTCTGAAATAAGCCAAAAATTTTTTATTCTTCTTGCATTCTGTCAATGATGAACCCAGATTGATTGCTACGGTGTTGTACTGCTCTACGTTGATCAAAATGTGCTCATTGAAACTTCAGCCTTGCCGACTTGACTTGAATTTTCAGTTCGGATTATATGATGAACATGTGGGTTTGATCTTTCATGTCTCCCAAACTATCTGACCAATTTAGACGACTTTCGATGATAATGGATAATATGTGCACAAGCCGGTATCAATCGGTACCCGTACTTACTGCTATCATCATTACTCGATGGACAGCAGGCTTTTTCACCTTTTTTTGGGCAGTTAATTTGCAACCGGATGGGTACTGGATCGTAGCAGGTTACTGTGGCAGACATCTGGCATAAACAAGTCGGGATGACATCTCTGACAGAGTGGACAACTATGCAGAGCAGTTACTATGTGCTGCCAACCGATTCGTTTAGTGGGCAAGGGTTTGTCATGACCTTCATTTCAAAAAAGCCAATTCCCATCCTAAAAACCTCCATATGTCTGTTTCCGCATATAGTAATATGGTACAAAAGAAAACTCGTTTTAAGGGTTTTTACAAGATTATTTGGCAGCACGAACAAAACTCCCCATCTGTGTCTGGGTACTCATAGGATGTCTCCAAGTGGAAAGGTAAACTGACTGAAATAGCAATACATCATAAAAAGAAAACCATTCTATCCTTTGACATTCTGTTTTTCTACAACGAAAGCCAATATTTAAACTTCAACTTACGAACTACTAAATGGACCACTTTTCCTAGATTTTGAGATACTTTTGGGTTCTAGAATGTGGGGAAACACGTAATTTACGGCCACATTTAGTCACGTATATTGAAGGGTTATTTATCCCAGAGAATGATTTGTTTCCTAACAAAACCGATAATCTTTGAATACGACTGACATCTTTCATCAGAGTTGTTGTTCACGCATGACCCCACGGCTAGTTCTGTTTGTCTGGATGACTCATGTAAGCGTCCATCTCGTTCTTTCACCGAGGAGCTTTGTCTGCAGCTGAATGATTCATCTACACGTCTCATAACAATCAGACCCACTGATTACATCATAATCCTGGTTTCGGTCAAATTGTTAGCTGCAATTATGAAGGTGCAGCTTCGGTTCGTCGCCAGAATCCGTTCTAATTGATCCAATAACAAGGGTAAATTTTCGGAACAGACAATGATAGGCAAGGTATGGTCGAAGCTTTGAGCTTCGTAAGTAACGTCCTGGGGATACCTGAGAAATAGAATATGTGAGACGAATGTGAGACCAGTCAGTCAGAAACAGAAACGCCCTCCGGGCTTGGTAATGTAACAAAGACAAACACTTTGTGTGGTCGGGTGCTAGAAAATAGGGTGATGTATGCATACCGCAATTGAGTTGATTACGTTCCAGCTCTAAAGACTACGTGTATCTATGTACGCATTCGCGTGTCTTGTTTTTACGCACCGCTGCTTGTCCTGTCATGCACTTAGAGGAGAGAATCCTTAGGGAATATGTGCGTGTGATGAGAGACACCACGCAAGTCAACCCCTGTTTGACTTAATCCGACTGAATGGATGGAGAACCGAATAAGAGGAAAAACTAGAGTTTTATGACGAACCGAACATTCCAATGGCAGTATTCGAAAAGAAAGTACTTTGTCGTTATAGATTATTGATGCTTGAAGGGACTATTGGTCATGTAGGGGGCGTAAAGTGGGAGATGTTACCTGGTAAATGTATCGTCAATGTTTTGCACATAAAATCATAAAACAACAATTATTCAGGAGTTAATCGCTTGGGATGACTTAAACCTTAATCATGATGACTGCAGGCATTCCGCAACCATCACTGTGTCAGTCAAACTTTTTGGATTTCGAACGCGGTGAAGGTCCAAGTTCTAATATGGTTCATTAGCTGAGTTCAGCAGTAAACAGTACTACGAAAAATGCTCATACGAGCTATACTAATCGTCATCCCACATTCTAACAAGGGGATGAAGAAATTGGTCGAAGGAATGCAGTTGGTCAGGCAGGTTGGCCTCCATCCACTCCATTGAGTGCTGTAGAATATGCTTGTTTTGCCTGAACGCCCACCTCTACAAGGTAGAACATAACATGGCTAAAAAAGCTACATAAATCCCAGCAAAACCAGTCCGGATTTGGAAGTGTCCTCATTGAGTGTGATACGAAACCCCGTTCTTAACCATACCAAATTTCCATCAACTCATTAAAGCTCGAATCCGAGTGGAAACTGTTGTTGTTATTCTGGCCGTCCGCCCCAAATTATTGATAATTTCCCGTTTTCACCTAATATGTTCCACTTCTTGATTTGTTCAGTTTTGGCTGGACATCAGACAAAAGTTACGTGACTGTTTGATATCCTCGTTATGTTGCATATCTCTACCATATAAGAAGATAACTTTTGACAGAACACACTATTCATAAGATTGTTGAAAACTCCCCGATAAATTTATCAGTAGTGTGTTCCGTCGAAAAATATACTACGGTATCCCGAATATCGTACCGATGTGTGTTACACATCAAGTCATAAACCAGACATTCAGCTGGGATTTAGCTAGGTCTCTCCCTCATGCAAAAGATAATACCAATTTACCTATAATGGGAGTTAATACTCGTATGTCGTCCGAACGCCATATTTGAGAGAGTTCCTTGTTGCGTTTATGGTCATACCGCATTCTCAGGTTAATAGGCTCATCAATAAAGCAAGCCAAAGGCTGATGAGCTGATCAGCGCTTAATATCCGCCATCACAGTTAACACAAATCTTTATTCGTTTTCGTGAAGTTTCACGCCGTTCGCATAATGTGGAAGCCAGTGTCACAAATATAATGCATCGGCTGCTATAAGAACGCCCATCTTTCGTATGTTGGAGGATTTTGGGTCATGCGAACTGCCAAAAACCTAGTAGTTTGTAGTGACTGAGTGTTTCAATTTGTTAATCCTTTGTGCATTTCATTCAAACGTCATTATACGAATTTCTTCTCTGTATGGCAAATCATCAATCGTTCATGCGTCCGTATGAAAACTCCCTATCTTTCCTGTGGTCGCGACGCTAGTGGTAATCTAAGCTAAATCTAGGCGGTTCATAATTTGTTTTAGCCAATTATAAATGATAATTCTTTGCATTTGTGCTTCCACTCACTTCAGTTGTTCCTTCATATGGATAAGACTTACCTTAACCTTTGTGTCTTTACTGTGGATAGCTAGTAGTGGATACTTATTTTAAGACTGAGAAGGTTAGCTGAATTCGATTCACTCAATTTCGGATTGGTTAAGATACCTCTTGGTTTTCCTTTGGCCTGCCCAGTTATCTTCGCCATTCTCCTCAAACTTTCTAAGCAGGTTTTATGAAGATCAAAAAACACTACGAACATCATGAACGAGAGATTCACCTGGGCTCCGGGTGAATCTCCGGTCAAAACCAAACTGGCATTCATATGAGTGCATACGCTGTTATCTGTTAGATGCGATTGGATCAATCTAGTTGCAGCCCTTCCGTAATTCATTCACACATCTTTGTCTGCCAAATGTAACCAACCACGTGCCACTTTCATCAGAAGGATGTCTGACGATTCGGAGTGGAAAAACTGCCTCAAAAAGCTCACTCCGAATGAAACGTCATGGGAATGCTCCACAAAGTGTTTACCGGCTAAACAACTTCGAGCATATGTTTGACGAGTCCATCGGTCCAGTGTTCATCTACGCCAGCAGGCTATCAATGGCCACCTTGAGAGCAAAACTGGACAGCCCACATCGCTCATGAAATGTGGCACTTAGTGACACTATAACGCGGGTCATTTATTCCTAATATGAGCACCACTCATTGGTTGAAAGTGCGGTCCCAACACAGTCGTAACTTATTATTGTTACGATAGCTTTCTGAACTTTCACAGAATATCGTATCCGGCAGGGTTCGCATTTCAACTCAAGGTATCCTAGGAACAGAGTAACTGTCATGACTTTGTTAGAGGAAGTAGAAAAGCGGAAGTCCTTGATTGTCATGGGGCGTGAATAGGTAAGTAGAGTATCATCCTAATATTATTTCCCTGGATCCATAGAATGATGCCGCTCAGGCAGAATACGACGCCTCAGCAAAACAAGTAACTTCCTAGTGCAAGTTTGTTTGGCATAGCTTGATATATGCTATCCGCTATCGATAGCGGTGTTCCCTTCCATTAGCCATAGTTGTCAAGTGAAACCTGCCACATCCCTCGAAGTTTTTTCCAAGTACCTCCTGCTTCAACCCGTTTTCACTACTCACTTTTGCAACCTGTTGGCTGAAACGTACCTAGTTTAGTGTGACTGTCGCAAAGCTTTAGCTGATGCTTGTCTAAATGCAAGTCTAGTACCTATCTGGATAGGATTCATGCCATCTAGGATCCATTCAAAACACTTGCGCGTACATGAACCGTGTCAATTGTACAGCATACGCACCCACCAATTTTTCAAAGGGAAACATCACACAAATCTCTCACACCGCTAGTCCCCTGAATAATTTAATTCTGAGAAAACATCGAACCAGACAACTACGTGGACAGTTCGACCTTATTTCACACAGCTCTGCTCGTCAAGTCACTGAGGTCTACTTTGACCCTCTGACAAAATGAGTTAGTCGAAAAGTACACCAGTCGAGAAAGAACAATCTTCGCCTTTTATGATCTAAAGTTCAGGTTATGGGGAATCCTTGATAAAGGTCGCCCACGGCAACCGAAACGTCGGATTACAACAACCTATTCCACTACGCTGTGTTTTGACCTTATAATTAAAAAATTCCATATTATACACAACATGGCGCTCAATCTTTTTAACACTGTTCGAGTGGATTTCGGCCCGGAACTCCTAAGCCTTGTGAACTGTAAGGGACGCTTATCCCGAAATGACATTTTATATTATTATTGTATTATATAAAATATATAATAGATTATGGGGAAAACGTGTATTACGCTGAAACTCGAATAAATTTACAGATGATTCAGGTATCTCGATGATAAAAAAGCAAATGTTGCCGTTGCTGCTATGCCATCATTAGTAAGGTGGTTGATAGTTTGCAACAGCCTTCTGGACTTTCGCTTGCCGATCTTATTCCCTCGGGTTTACATTGGCGTCGGTGGATTATGCGTAGCACTATACTTGGCCCCATGCAATACGTCTGCGTCCTCTTACTGTGCAAAGTCGTCCACTGATTTGATTGTTGCTCACCAGCAAATCCGATTCGGATACAAAGCGTTCATTTTAAGTTATGTTGTCTATTATTATATTAAACCTTTATACACATATTACTATTTTAACACGTTATATATTACATCGTACCATATATTCTAGTCGTTTTTCAAAGCTCTTTAGTTGTGTACTTTAACTCTATTTTTCCACTGGGAATTAGGACTAAATCACCGAGGCCATGATTAAGTGCAATGCTGCCCCTCTCTCCTTCCAGGTACGTATTTGTAATCACCATGCAAAAAATAATTTTTCGATCGGCCCATAGCCACAGTGGTGTCATGAGTCAGGATGATCTTTTTTTCCCGCGAGCACTCTTCCTTTTCCATCGATTTTGCGTTCCAAAGGGAGCATTCACTCCGGGTTCATTTTTCGAAGTTATTCCTGATTTGGTCAAAAAGGAAGTTTTCGTATTTTCTAGACTTCTTTTTTTCTGTACCATTGCGACGTTATGAAAAATATGGCATTGGTTCGGCGGGCTGCCTAAAAGTCGCTAGTTTTATGCTGTCATTGGAGCACGTCTTGCCAACCTACTCCCCCGCTGTCGTACAGTGCTAGTTGGACAGATGTGAGTACAGAACAATGGGAATGTTCACTTTTTAGCGGAAGATATGATAACATCTGTTCATCTGTTCACACACCACCATGCACGATATGCATTAGAACCTTTCAAAATCCAAAAACAATTATTACTATAGCTTTTAATTCTTTGGATGATTGAGACGATAAGATGGGTGCACGAAAGCAGAGACACTGGTTCATCCGTCAGTGTGTGTGCAAAGAAAGATATTGCATGGGGTGAAAAACTGCTGTCACGCTGCACATATTGCGTGTTGTGTTTAATTTGCTTCAGGACCCTCTTCCAGCTTCGGGGGGGGGATAATGGGAATACCTCTGAAATATTTAATAAATTTCACTGGATCGTTTCACAGAGACCTGAATTTGTCAAAGGAAATAGACAAACTTAGAAGTCGACGGCACAATAAGTGGCCTTTCACCATCCTTTTGCCACCAGATCTAAACCTACTTAAGTTATGCGTTGCCTCATGTCACGAAGAGTGTAAAGAGAGAAAATGCCCGGTAAACATTGCTAACCTCCTTGAATCCACTGATGCATTTGTGCGTGAGGAGCCTCCTTTTTAACAATAGTGTCTATTTAACGTGCTATGTAAGGGAAATGAGGCATGCCCTTCAATGACCCACAATGGGAGCCCGGATAGACGGTGAACAGGGTAGTGGCTCTACGGTTGAAAAACTGGATGCTCATGGGATTTCCGAAATGGGCTATGAAAAACGAATAGAAAGGCTCACTATACCTAATGCTTGGGAGAGCATGCCTTCTTCAGAAAGAGGTGAAGTCCGTTTTCAGATTTTACCAACTCAGTCATGTACGGTAGCGCAGAACAGTTGGTGCATTTTTACCTCATTTAAAATATGCTCAATAAAATTGTCAGTATCTCGTAATCCTTCACAAAACGTACGGTTCGTTTTACTCACTTTTAATCTCTCACACCCAACTACTTTCGCTGATTATCGCAAGCAAGAATGCTTTTCACATACGTCAAGTCTTCTAAGATTGACGGTCTGTTTTCCTGAAGTTGGCGTGGCTTTTCTGTCATTGAATTCCCAAAATCCTGAAATTTTTCTTCAGTTAGGAGGTCCACTGTGTATGAATTGAAACCTATTTTGCCCTATCACTTTGGCAGATTATGAGCTTCGTTGGCTATGCTGGCAGAAAACCCTGTACTACACATTATTCTTAAGCCTTCTGATGACTCTTCGACAGCCTGTGACCGGTTTCGTCCTTCTTGGGTTCATTAGATAGGCGCAGTCTCAGAGTTTCTGAAAACCTTATGTTCAACCTGAACCCAAATTGGACAAATTTCGACAAACTCCCATTTGCACACGACAGATTCAGCTGGTGCATCACATTCAGTTGAAGCGGACCACCACGAAAGAGAGATTTAGCTGGATACATTCGAATCACCTGTCAAAACCAAATTCGTGTGCAAATGAGAGTAACTGTCGTAACCTTTGTACTGTTGACGCTACGCAAATTACGACACACAAACTTCACACAATAATGTAGAACATCATACACATATAATGAATTTTTCAGCACACAATGACGGGGGTTGCTCGTTGCTTGGGCATTAATTCTTTCCTGGGCAAGGTTTTCCTGTAAGGCAACTTAGGAGTGTCAAATATGAAAGTAACTCATCTTAGGGAGTCTACTGAGATTGGCTTTTCAGCAGGACTTTCCCATCCGAACCGGGAAAAAATCTGTGTACCAGAAAGATCGTGGTAAAGGGAATTTGTTGGGAAACCTATGATATAAAGGTCTAAATGGGATAACTCAAATAATAGATGTGGGTTATATTGTCTATTAAGCTGATGCCATTGGAAAAAGGTGAAGATGCTTACGTGAAATGAAATGTAAAACGTCTTTGTTTATGTCGTCTTTGCAAGAGATCTAGATGCAACTTAGCTAATATGCTTCGAATTCAGCATTACTCTGTCCATTTCGATATCACACTGGGCGTCCTTAACACGGATACTATCTATTCGCGTTTTTCAGCTGTACCTTCTGAGAATTCCGTCTAAAGCTGTTCTAAAAGTTTATCAGTATTGACGTTAAGGAACGTAAAAATATGACTAGCCACATTTCTTGTGTAAGGAGAATTTTAGGACTGGGTTTATTCGTTTAGGTAAACCTACGCCCTACCTGGTAGATACTCCCCAAAGCGAATCGCGAATTGTTGCTCAAAGGCGAACTGACAGGTTGCTGTTCTACGTCTCCCAATTACTCACAACCGCCTCCTTCAGACGGACATTGGTAGCGTTCCGTCCCACCGCGGGAGAAAAAAATCATGTGGGAAATGCTATTGGCTTTGCTGGTTTATGCGTACATGCGTAATCTAGGGCGGGACCGTAGTCGGTGCGGCCTTGCGCGTCCTAACAGTCGGGCTGTTTACATGTGGTGTCAAAGTCGGAGAAATGGCTGGTCTGATCGGACATTGACAGTTGACGATGATGACAGTCTGGACCGCAGTGGCTTTGATCAGTACCGCTCTGACATTCTTGGCGGCTGGACCCGGACAGGGCAAGCAGTCGAAATAAAACACTTTTTGTACTGCACATGCAGAACAAGGGACGAACTAATGGACCACGTGAAAGACAGGAAAATAGTAACCAGAAGAAATTCCATTCTGACTGAAAGGAAATCAGCAAATTTATCTATTGCTAGGATATACGTAGCCGCACTTAGTGGTGGTTTGTGAATTTGATATTTTCCCATTTTCTAGATAAGTGCTGACTTGTTTGCATTCAGCAGCGAAAGGTAAATCAATAAGCAAGATCTACTTCCTTTCCTTCTGGAAGTTTAGTGGGAAATTGGTTTTCCGTAGAGACGTGAAGTCAAACAAGTAGGCTTCGTGAAAACAACCTAGATCTAAATAACAGCCTGCGTTCAAGCCTCCGCAACAAAGAGCACCGATACAAAACCGAGAATTTCCAAAAGTGGGTGATAGATATACTTTAGACATAAACACTGATTACTTTCTCACATCCGTCCTTCATTTGCACAGTCCAAATAAGCCCATTTCTACCTTGTTTTTAGACCCGAATAATTGTATTCATTCAGCCAGCTTTACCGGAATGCTTGCACCTCACAGTATATGTCTTCTGTTTGTTTTAACGGAATAACGAAAAATACTCTACCTCTTGACTTCTAAACTGTTCATAACTAGTGCGCTACTCAGAAGGTTGCTGAAACATCACAAACGAGAGATTCAGCTGGGTTCCAGGTGAGTCTCTCGCAAAAACCAAATTGATTTGCAAATGAGTGTATTTCTTGAAAACCCTTTCTTTTATTTTCGTCTCATAAATGATATAACGCCGTAAATAATTAAGATAACAAGCAAATAAATATAATGAAAGAAACTAATGAATTTCACACGACATAAAGGTATCAGAAAATCAACCTCGGTTCGTTGTGTAACTGGGCCATCTGTTTTTTGTGTAAACCAATAATCCAGTGTGCTTTTAACTGATATTGATAAGCTGATACCCGGCTTGACCGGCTCAAGCGGGGTACGATAATCAGCTCCGCCACATAGTGTTTGACATTAGGTACATATTTAATCTCGTCTAGGCTATCCTTTGCAAACAAGAGTCCTCATTTGTGTTTCAGTAAAGTGTTACTGCAGTGGATGGAACAGACTAGCTAAAAGTATGAGCACTTCCAATTCTCTTTACACCGCATTATACTGAGCAAGATTAAACTGAATAGTTTTATCGCATGAGCTCATCTGTAATGCACAACGTCGACTGAATCAGGGCCAGGTTGTGTGACCTACAAGCTGAGCACAGCTGACTGATCTGATCCAAACTTTCTGCCTCTATTGTTTACTTACAAATTCCTTTCACAATCGCTTGATGTGGGAGTTTTTGGGTTCCGCAAACAGAGGCGTAAGACCTGCCTAGGTTGCAGCATCAGATGAAGTACGAATATGATGATTCTAAACCTCTTGGGTTCGCTGTCGCAAGAATCATTGATAATGAGTAAGTGAAATAGTATATTTTATTTTATTATTGTATTTATTTATTTGTATTTTATTTTTACTATTTTCTTTTATCCATTAATGAGCTTTGATTTACGCAGGTTTTGGAGAGGAAGACGGATATAATATAGAGGCCACAAATTTAAACCCCTTGTTTCATCTACCAGATGATCCATCTCTTTGAAAGGCAAGCACCACAGACCCTCATCCGAGATCGTATCAGGCAAGCGAATGACCACATTATAAATTTTGCGACAGCCCATTAGTAGCCAATTAAATACATTTCGTGTAATCCAGAGACACTTTAACGAGAGGCGACTAGGAAGGATACTGGTCTGCCAACGTATGTGCCAGTGTCACTGGATCCTGTAGCATTTGCTCGGGTCCCCTTGGTGCCTTCAGTGAATAGATGTAAGCTGTAGTGAATGCCAAAAAAGTCCACAAATCGTCCGTTACGACGTAGGTAGTAAGAGTACAGTGAGCTCAGTGTTTAAGGCACAAATTTACGGACCGCAAAGTCAGTGGTTCAAAGCCAACCCCAGCATCCCAACTTCTCCTTTCTAGGCTTGCACAACCTGACGATATCCCAAACCTTCCTGCTTCCTTCGGATGGCATGGCAACCAAGCTTTGAAGCTTGTTACGTCCGAACGATTATTTATTATTTATTTCGTATTTTTCAAGCGTGTAGTAACGACAAACTCACAATTCCGCATGAGTGAGGAAGTAGTCCGAGATATAGTGCACAGATAAAGATTAGTTGAACACAACTCACAACAGTCGATATTGAAGATACAGAAGATTTAGAGACAGTGTTTACCATGGACTTCGAGAATGTAATCGCATAGAACAGCCGATGAAGTGAGGGATGGAACACATTTTGACTGTTATGTGAAACAAACAATTAGTTTGTCAAAAGTGGAGCTATTAGAAGTCATTTTGGGATTTGGGTAAAGAACTGAATGGTTCCCGATTGCTTTTGTCTAAATAAGGTTGTTGTTGTTGAGAAATTTCCGTTATTGTTCTGCTTTCAAAACAAAGTGTTGAAACAAACTGAAGTTTCCTTCTGCAGGTTGCCGTTCAAACCCAGTCAGGCCTAGTTTGATTGCAATCACGCAAATATTGACTTATCGAGCGGAAACTCCACTCTTGATGAGATTGTGATTTGACTTTATTTAGGCGTTCAAAGTTTGATGCAACAAGATAAGAAAATAAACGACTTAACTTGACTGAGAAACAAAAAATCTTGGTAATCTTTGCACCAAATGAAAAGATCCAATTTACTGTTTAATCTCCTCAGCATTAAATGTGACCAGCGGGAAAATAGAGCAACAAGTAAAATGGTAAATCTGAGGCATCCTGTTGGTAATTTGAACCCAAGAGGTTTACCCACAATAGTTCAAAAGAGATGTAGTTCAACTTCGACCTGGTCTCACGGCAGCACACGTTGAATATGGAGATATCCTTCTGCAGTCAGAATCAGTCCATTTTGAAAAGCCAAAAGGCATCAAAAAACTGTTTCAACTTTGGTGAGATTAGCCAGTTTTGCCTAACCAAGACCCCCACAATCTTCTGGTTCGTAGCTGAACCCTACAACATTCTGTCAACAACTGACACCGCTGACAGGATATAGCACCACCATTCGCTTCACGCCACGTTATTTTGCCTCTACAGTAACGAATCACAGATGACAGTGTATTTCGAATCCTTGGGACTTCTCTCTTCAGCTTTAATCTTGCATAAGTGCAGGTTACTCACTTTGGCAATCAGCTACTCAGGGACTTACGGTATTGGGCCCAACTACTAACTGAAAGTTTGTAGGTTGGAAACACCCCTCAGAATTCGTGAGGTATATGCTGCTGCCAATTCCTAAAGGGCGTAAAATGCTTTTTGGCTTTTCCTCATAGATTGACTTCATTTGGGGAACGAAAGCTCTACCGAAGCGTCAACATTCTCTCATTATCCACAGATCTGCACATAACTAATACGGAAGTTATGGGTTGGAGCGAACTCGCAAAACGAGTGATCATTGAAACCATTCCATTGAGTCGATTGGTAGATTTGAGAGCCACTCATTTTGATGTTGACGTAGGACTGATAGGTTGGTCCGGGCTTTTGCAAGGCCAAAACATTGCCATTTTCCCTAATGGAAGCAGGATGGAAACGGCTTAGGCGGCTGTGAATTCATTTTTTCAGACGGCCTTTGAGAAATTCGGTGGGACTGAGGAGATTGCAGTGGTAGATTCAGTCTGATTGCTCAGTGATTTACACTGTACAAGTTAGAGGCAATTGCATTTATCACTTCGGTGATTTTGTTTATCTTTTACAAACTGAAAAAAATGACACAATCGCACATCCGGCATAGGTTGAAGGATATCAGCAGACGTATGAGTAAACCATAAAAATGCAGCATATTTTGCAAGTACCTCATCCTTCAAGTTTTGTTGAACCCCTAATACATGTGGCCTCACTTGGCTACACTTAAATGCTCTCTTAAACCGAATGATCAACATTTCAGAAGCTCTAGCATAAGCGTAGAAGTCGGATAGTGATAGTTTTTTTTTATCACACGGCTGCGCATTCTTTCGGTGATATTGGGCAGTCGTTTACGCTACGGTAAAGACCTTGGGGGGCCGGTTATGGGTAAGGATGATCACGATTGGGCCAAGTCGTGAATCAAACGTGCAATCGGCATTTGACATCTGGTTAAGTTTCGTTTGCATTTCACGTCTAGGAAACTATGGGAACTATGTTGATTTCCGGTAGACTTTCATCCGAATCCGTTAAACAAGAGCCATTCGTCTCCACCGTTGACCACAGTGACAGACCAGGACATCCTATGTTGTTTGCTGCTCCAGCTAGAACCGTATGGCTTACATCTCAGAGCAGCATTTAACTGAACAGTGAATCGCCTTCAGTCCTTGTTTCATCTGGGTTTGTAATATTCTGTCATCCTCATTTAGAGCAAAGCTTTAGAAATTCAACATGGCGATCAAATTCCTGCTGTCGACTGGCGTGCATGAATGCTTTCTAAACTGGTAAAATTTACACAGTAAATTTCGGAGTCGTGAAATTTCATCTGCATATTTTGTCTGGTAGCCGCGAGTAATTCGTCTGGCTTTTACTGTTAGAACGCAATTTTCATTGCAGTTCTCATATCAAAGATTCACAATTAAAACACTTTCTAAGGATGTTAGCGACAGACACCTGTGCAGCCTCGTTAGCCTGTAGGCGTACGTTTGAGTTAATGCACCCGTCCTCACAGAGATCAGCCTTTTCATCATACTCATCACTGACACATTGGACGTTTGCTGGGTGGAGGATTGTGCGTACACAACCAGAATATTGTTGCTGTCTGAGCGTGTGTGTACGTGGAAGTGCGCGTGCACGTTATGTGATTTTACTGGTCCCCCACGGAAGTGTCAAAGTCGGATGGTGTGAGATGGAGCAAACTAAGAGAACGTGAGAACTCGCACGTGCGGCTGTCAACCATGACACTCTGACTTCGGGCCTGGCTCAGTCATGTGTCAGCTTATTATGCCCGTTCCTGAATGAGTCATTGGTACATCGCGTGCCCTCACCGTAGCGACAAAAGTAAGCGTTCACGATGACGGCTGTCAATACGCTATCCAGGATACGGGACGTGGACATTCTGACTCATGTAGATGCCCATGGGAGCATTTGTGTGGGTGTACGCTTGTGTGTGAAATCGGGAGACCTCAGACCGAGAAATTCAGCCTTGGGTTGGTTCGTGTTGGGACACAGGCAGGGTCTGGAAGCGTCGACCGAGGGTGTGAATGATTGTCTACAGGTGGCGGTATGTAAGGAATGACTCCTTTCGCGAAACACGCTATGCTCGGGTTGTAAACAGGGTTCAGCCCGACATTACACATCATATGAATGCTTAAACAAAAATCAAAATCAAATCAAAGCCCTTGATAAAGCAATCGAAATATGTTTTACAAGCTTTATACGAATAAAACATCATTGTACGCTTATCGAAATTCCACCTTGCGCGATAAAAGATAGTACTGTGATAGTATTGTGAAGCTGAAAACAGTGCCTTTAGAAAATTTATGTACTGCGCTTCACTTACGTCGCATTCGTAAGCAAGTCTACAAGCATGAGCACAGCATAACAATTTGCCTTCCACTAAGTGTAGGTGATTCCCCCCAGCTTCCTATAACTCGTAAGAATTGTCGTCGGTGTCATCAGTATGTACTGTCATCACCTCAGGTTGGTTGCAAAACTGAACGAAGTGAATCGAATAAAAAGTTCTCCACCTCAGAAAAGCCAGTATTTTTTGCTTCAAAACTAATGAATCTGAGTGCTCCACCTAAACTCCTATAGTGGTTCCAGTGGGAATATATCCAACTCTGGCCATACGAACAGGAATCTTTATATATATATATATATAGTTATTGTGATGCCTTGAATACTGTATGGCACGGAATCCTGGACGATATGTCCGGGAGCCTGACTAATTGCCTTATTAAGTGCAAAGACGGTGTCTGCGCGATATTCTTCGGATCAAACGGGCAGACCGAACTCTGGACACTAAAGTTCTTTGGAAAACAATCATCATGGAAACGAATGTAGTCTGAAGAAAGCTGGGCCTTATGACTAGTCCACTTGGGACTGGTTGCCGAAACTCACCCAGATATAGTTTATCCTCGGGTAACATTTGAAGAGTGGAATACTGCAGCGCCTGTATACTAAATCCACCTGCTTGCGGACCATCTGTGTTTGTCCAAATATTTGCAGATGTGGTCGAATAGTGTTGCAGTCATTTGTAATGGATAAATCCAATGCGAAAGCCCATTATCCATACAATGACAATGTTGAGTACATAGTACTTTGTCCATGTGTCACACAATCTGGAAAATGAAATAATGTAGGGACTGCATCTGTTCCGAAAGTAATGAAAAACGTTAATGTGTGGCATGTCTCAAATGAGGATGAAGTGCGACATAGAGTAAAAGAGTACGTTCATGGCACGAAAGTTCCGACATCAATGGGTAACACGCATGTATATATGATGTCGGCAGGCGTTACTACTAGTGCACACATATCAACTCTCAGATTACATCCATGAATACAGAGCCACATGTAATCGTACTTGGCAGCACACATCAAAGTGGACAACAGACGGGCATTAGAAACCAGGGAAGCTGACCTCAGGAGAGGAACCTCACCGTTTCGTAATACCACCAGCTGCCTCTACACCGGCACCGAAATAGTTTTGCTGTACATTTTTCCTGAGCTAGGATCAGGTCCAACACCAGAGCATTCTTGAGAATGTAGTCAAAGGAAAAAGTAAACCTGGACGGTAATACCAAACAGCTTTGTCTTACCCCAAGCAACAAACTTATGCAAGGCTTGACCATGGATTGCCACTTCGTCTCAGGTTTGCATTTATAATACACAAATAATCTGCACGCACTTCACAGGTGCACAGCCACTGATCAGATACCCATAGAGCAACTCAAGTAACCCGATTAAAGACTTTCGATATAAATAACACTAAGAATGATGGTATGATAATAAGCCCAAGGATGTTCAAGCAGTTGATGCAAGATGATATTTGACTCCGACAGAACCACGGCAGAACAGGCTAGTGAGACCAAATTTCAAGTGCCTTCCTATTCCTAGCCTTACGACACAAGACTGTGGTTTTCAAATATAGAGGTCTTGTTTGCATCATACGCAACACTATGCAAGCAATCATGAGAAAACGCCCGAAGTTCTTGTCAGTAAATGACTCATCCGTATAGCGTCCGTTTGTGGATATTAGGGAGCGAGTAGGGTGGCACAGCTTTCATTGATGACGGTGAAATGCTTGTGTCCAGCTTCAGACCCTGGCACCATTGTCTACCACAGTAGCGTCCGAAACAATCACACTTCTTTTTCGGTAGTTTGGGGTCTTGTGACTTTGTATTCACACTACTGTTGTTTAAAATGTTATCATGTTATCCTGATTGCACCAACCTGTTTAGATCAATTCAAAGGGGAAAGCAGTGGACTTGAGTTCTGAAGGTTTCAAACATCCGCCGAGTCACCCGACTAAGAAGTTCTGAATGACATGTCAGCGGATGGATACAACCAGAACAATCGATGCGAAGTAGGTCGATGAGTCCAGCAAAACTAGTTACGTTGCTATAGCGTGTTCATACTTAGCAATTCACACGCGTTCAACCTACACCATTAGAGTAGTCTTGTATGTCTAGAGTTCAAATTCCGGTACTGATGAGGAGCTGTGATAAGAGCGAAGCTCGACTCCAGTGGCTCTCCGATTTGTCATCAAGTAACTAGTATATGCTTGAATAAGAACTGTTGGAAAGAGGAAATTTATCGCTATATACTTCACGGTGTTCTCGTTCCATACTAAACACTAGTCGATAGTATCTAAGCTGTCCCCTTATGCCGGATATTGTCCACTTGGATATAAGAAACGAAACGAAGTCAGGACCTAAACGGGTATGAAAAATCTATGTTCTAGTCAATACTAGTGTACGATCGTGTGCTAAGGCCGTGATCTCAAGACAAGGAATTGGTTAATTAGCCTAAAAGCATGATCTAGGAGTCCTATCTGACAGGTAACGTGTAGTCTAATTCAACGACGGACGGTCAGAAATAATTACGGTGAAACCTAATTCTACGAACTTCACCTGCGTTTGTTCAGTAGTGGCAATTGGGCAGAAAACAGTTTATTGAATTAGACGTGGCCAGACAGTGTAGTTAGATAGACCGTGGTTCTATAAGAAATTAACAGTAAATAATGAGCAGAATTAAAGGAAAGCTGACGGCTAGATTGAATCTTGGACAGTTAGCACCACAGGATGGCACAGAAAGGGAAGTGTGCTATCGGACAAATTAAACAGGAACAATGTTGTGCAGTGGGACAAAATGCTCAACAACAAACCCGGAAATGAATGTGAATAAATCGAGTCATGAAAACAGTTAATATAGAGTCAACTTTGTATAACATAAAATATTTCAGTCTTGAAACTTGAGCAGTCACAGGAAGGGTAATGAATTGGTCTGAGGAATAGGGAAACATAAATAATCACGTCACGTAATTAACAAATATGTTTTCTATGGATTTTAAAAATAGACGTGAGCTTTACATGATTGCAATTTCAATACTCTGGGACATTTATTGCGCTGTGCAAAATTGCTTTCCTTTTTCTTCAAGTTGGACAAACCGCCATTCGATCGCTTCCTGTAATTCCGGAAAGTGGTACACCCTTTCAAACATCGCCTACCTTTGAGCAAGTCAGTCTTCACTCAACGATCCCTTGAACTTTCGGGTTATGCGTAATATCTGACAGAGACGAGAAATTAGTGCATATTTTGCGAACCTTTAACTGCTCTGTCCGACTTTGCTTAGGTGAAAATAAAGTGGTCCTATGGAGTAAGACGCCCTGCTGTCATTTCACGGACCAAAAAAAGTTGGATTGCGTTCACATACAAAATTAATATTGTTTGACATATCTTGGCCTACTTGGGAGGAGTAAGAATGGGTCACTTTGGCTTTGTTCGAATAGCGAAAATGCGTTATTGTCATAGATGAAAGCACAAACCACTTGTGAGACGGTTGTTTTAGTCAGTAATTAGTACTTTGAAGGGGATGTAAAGCGTTTTGCGCTCAATTACGGACGCATGTTTAAATTGGAGGATTCAGACCGCATGAAGAAACTGAATAGCAAAACTATTTCCATCGAGGTTTCTTAGGTGAAAGTTTCCCAGCAGGAAAATAGGGATTTAAAATACCATTTACTGCTTCGGTGTATCGCCAAGACAGAGGTTTCTCAGAAGCAAGGAGTTCAGTGTTTCGAACAAATCACTGATATTTATTAGGGGCTTGAAAAAATACATTGCTCTGTCCTTTGTTTTAGCGTCAGTCCTGTTTTGCGTCTATGATGCATTTCAACACATGGCACAGTGTGTTACTCCGAGGTCAAATTATAGACTAAGACACGATGTGTCAGGATCAGCGTTGCATACGTCGTCAGATATTTTACTCCTCAGCAGGCTAGCAAATCTGGTGCAGTGGCACGATATAATTCGATAACGTTTTTCATTTCGAGGGAAAGAGGTCCGAAGAACGTTTCATCCATGGTTCCGAGGAAGCATCTGATTCCTTGATCGAAACAGGGAAAATTTAATGCACCGAAGATTCCCTCGGAGAAGATGGATATCTCATGTTCTGGATTGCCGTTGAGAATATCATCCAGTGAATGGGTCTCCGTGGTCGTCTTCGATTACATATTTCCGAATAAATGAGAGTACTACATAGCGAAGCGTTCCCACTTGCTGTCACATCCTGTCAAACATGGCGGAAAGGTTTAGTGTAAGAGAAGGGAGTAACGCGCAAGAAACTCGCGAAGTATCCTATTACATAGACAGCAAGCGTACCAGTCAGACACTCAAACGACTACGCCAGGCTAATCAATCACGTTTCACGGAAAGGATGTAGTAAATAACGAGGGTTGTACAACAAACCGGTGTTTAAAATGATATTGGATTTACCTGCTCTTAACGTTACAAATCCTTAAGAGATTCAAATTTTATAGAAACCAAAATAAAGTGTAGCTGTGGTGCAAAATAATGCCTTTGATTTCCGTAGGGAATCAAAATTTTCAGAATTTACTCTGTCAGGCTACCGCCAAGTAGCCTGATTTCCCAGTGTTTTTCAACACACTGTTACTCCCGTTCCCCTATTCTATCCTACGAGACCCTCGATCGGCGATTTATGTGGCTGCTTACGTCGCCATCATTTGTATTCGTTGTCGTCCTTGTGACTGAGCAGTCTCCGTGGGGAGGAGTTTGTCTTGACCTGAATCGAAAGTAGATGATCAGAACGGACTTCAGGTTGCTACCGGTCTGGTTACATACCTCGTGACAAAGGCCATTCGATTCGGCACGTGTCTTAGGTCGCTCTACTCAGGACGTGTCCAAGGTCGTTCTAGTCTACGTCTGATTCCCTACTGGCCCATGTTTCTTTGTATTTAACCCCAGTGTAACTGTAGGCGATATAGCGTACACTCGGAACTGTGGCGTTTTGCGGCGCAGTACCCGCCTTTGTCTGTACGTTCATTTGTAACTGTTCAGTTGTTTTCCCCCAAATAGTCTGACTAATAGTCTGGCTATCACAGGCCATTTCCGTCCTCTGCTCTCTCTGTATGCCGTTTTGTTTCTTCATTTACTGTACCGACCTTTTACCTCGGTGGCCACGTAGAGACTGTCGCAGTAACCGTTATAGCTGTCTTCCACAGCTCTATGAACTGCTACAGTTTGATATTGATGGTCATAAGACCTATGGTTCTCACCCTCCCATCTGCTACTTGCCACAGTCCCTTCGTCTCTGTCAACATTGGTGTACCTTCTATTCAATATCTCTACGGATCTTTCTACTTTCGGTTCTATGTGAAGTCGAATAGTAGCAAAAACCAGCTTTGTGAGATCCGTCATCCAGTCACGGATTCTACAATTGCACATCAAGAAAAGTGGCCATTTTTCCGCATGATGTGGCTATTTAGATCGTGACAGAATTCGCGTTTAATCACTCGTAAGTTGTGATAAGATTCCTTGCGCGGGTCTGGAAAATAGGGCGAAAACGGAAGAAATATTTTTGGACATTGATTACCGGCCACGACAGCCCCTCTTGACCAGAAATATTAAGTTCCAAAAGTAGAAAGAAGAACGGACGTTCGTGTACTCGAATTTCTACGTTAGTGATTTTTTATCTCACTTCACATTTGTTAAAAGCACCTGAACATTCTTCCACTGCATTTTGTTTTTGTAAGTGTCCTCGCTCCACACGCACCTTCGGGCTGTACAGGCGAAACCCGACCACCGGTGTAATTTAAAAGGTGCACAGAATTCCGAAGCGTCTGTACATGGAGGGAACAGAAACTCAATTTCTTATCACTTAGAGGACCCGTTTTTATGTTACCCTTACTCCCGGACTTTCAGCCTAGAAAGACGTTTGTTATTAGGACTATGCTAATTATGCTGGTAATAATAGGGGATTCAGCTGAATCTCATGTTCAAGCGAATGGGCTCCATAAAGGCCTCATGATGTTTCAGTTGGAACGATATTCAGTATGTCGAAATGTTTTTCTTGGCGTAAAACTACTTATAAAAATGATGAGAGCTTTTCGTGAGCGAGAGTTTCATTTAGGATTAAGTTGAGCCTCTTGTTGGTCGTTGATCAAATGGCCGCTGATCTGTTCACCGAGGTCGGCAGTTAAACTGTAAATGTTTCGTCACCAGACGAGGAGATATCATCAGCGAGCAGTTAAGTAGGTACGATACATTGCTAATACTAGCTTGATTTGCAAACGACTGCATTCCTCCACTCACCTAAAAATTGGTGTTCTGGTAGAGAACAAGACTGATGGGAGCACAGGAACTGCGGCTTCAAGAAGGATGAAACCGGTAGTAGCTGTGGAAGAGCTTTCCTGAACCTTACAAGTAATACTGTGCCATGAATTTGTTCTTAATGTTTGTCTTGCACTTGTTGTGGACAATACCGAGCTGTCCCCCATCCAACTGATCCAATCCCTTTTACACTTAGTTTATTCGAGATCCCAAACAACGATGCAGTAAACGTTAGGTTTGGCTTTCTCAGTGATGCACTTGTCAGAACCCATCGTTCAAGTGGTGTTATGACAACTCAGAATAACAGAAAATATAGGATGCTGACACTGCAAGACGTATTCAAATTTGTTCCTTGTCCATCAGAGGTGGAGAAACTACACTTATTCTGGCTACAGGCTTGAATACATACCTGTCAGGCGTTTCTTTCTCGCACGTTTGAGCGATGCGTTTGTTCAGCCAGATCAAAGGTCAACATGACGCTAACGCATGAGTGGGGTAGTCGTGCGATTCGTGTAAGGGCAAGTAAACGTAAGGCGCGGTAAATTGAGTGGCATACGGGTATTATCCTGATAGTCGACTGAACAGAGACACGCACTACTAAGGACTTAGACAACGAGAGCTAGTATAATGCTCTTCTCAAATTCAAGATCGCCCACGTCCGGGCTGAGTTATGTTGGTTACGTGTCTTTTTGCCACAGTAAGTAAATTACCAAGCACCCACAAACATCTAACTGGTTTGAAAAGGAAACCCACTTCCCGGGAGGTACAAGACCGAATTCACGAATTTAAAGATGGTGTAAAATCTTTCTTCTTAAGCAATCGACACAGTCTTATATAATCTCAGGAAACCATTATTCTTTTTCGTTCACGTAAGTGATTAGAATTATAAACCTGGGGGAGGGTATGGACGAAATGTGAGTTGCGAAATCCATCCATGTGAAAGACCAACCTGAACACTACAGGACCGTTTGCCGTGTGGTTCACCGTAAGTTTCTAACTTGGGAATTTTTAGGTTCACTGAGGAAGAAACGAATCGAACGAACAAACAGATCAACCCTGTGAATGTTCTGAAGGATGTGGCTTTCTAATATGTTGGTGTGGACACCAGTGGTTTGGGTGACCTTCCTGAGTGCACACGTCCAAAGAATGCCTCGAAATGAATGCATGGTAACGCTATATATGGCATATATTGCATGACATGAAATCGAGCAATCACCTTCCTAATGAGTAAACAACACTTAACAGATAATTGAAATTAATCTTAAGATACAAGGAGAGAATACGCATTACAGTCTTCATGGACCTACCGAAAGCTCTTATGAGTAAACTGAAAAAACGAAGGACAAAGGTACACAGGAGAAGGCGAGAAATCCAGTAAGGACATTGAGTCTTTGTCCGTGAAATTTAGAAACCACCTGAGATAGTGTTATTATTTAAGCATTTTTTTCTTTTACAATGCTCTGCTAAATTCGGTCCCCTAGGCCGTTAAATTCTTCGTTGAAGATCTATCTGCAAAGTTGTCAGGTACCGGGAACCTATCTAGCCAGTTCGTGCCTTCCGGAGAAAACGAATGCAAATCAAGGTGCCGGATTCAAGCGGAATGTGAAGTATGCTGAGCATATTCTAACGGTGTTCCTGAAGTCAATCAAGCCGGTTGACTTACGTGGTTATCTGAGTAGTCTCTATTAGCGTCGTTTATGATCCCTCGTCTCCTCTGATTGCACTTTTAATGATTCTTTATGCGCACTCCTTCGTACCAGCGATGTCCAAAGCCAAAGTTCATTTTTGCTAGCGATCAAACTTCAAACTAACTTGCACGGCTATCGGGAAGTCATCCTTAGATCAGCTGCGCTTTAGTTACATTAGGTTTAAAGTCGCAGTGCCCATGTCGGGCAATATGAGCCTCAATCACTCTTCAAGGAACTGTATCCTAAGTAAAATGTAACCATGGATGGAGGGAAAGGGATGCACCTGAAATCTAAAATGATGTGAGTAAATTTCTACTGCATTCCGCCTTCAGCTATTCGACCACCCGTGTCTTCTTGAGAATCTACTGAATACTGCGTGCCCTGTTAATGAATCATAATCAGTAGGACACCAAATAAAGCATATTAGATGCTTGGAACATGCAGCATATGCTGCACATCACTAGGTAAAACACTGTTTCATTTCAAAACCTCTGGCAAAAATCTTACAGGAGTAAGGCCTTGATATGGCAACACGAAGAGAGTTCCCACACCGATCAGAGCGACATGGAACCTTCACAACTTCCAGGCTGAGTCCAACGAAGCTGTTACTAGGCAAGGCTAAAAACTCTAGAGGACAAGGCACTCAGGTAAGCCCGGTGGCAAACATTTTACCCGGACTGCCTTGTCGAAATTCATCCGTTTTCGTAGGATGTGCAGTGGAGTTCACAAGAGATGCTGATGTCGAACCCGCTGACGACATATTACCGCGGTATGATGTCAGCACCGCTTATTTCACCATTCACGTTCTCGATACGTCTTCCTGAACACTTGCATTGTGACTTTTCGCATTTTCACATATTGACGCATTTTTTCCTTATCGCTGATTAACCGTTTGGAATTTAGTACTATTTCTACTTACTACTTACTTTAATACTATTATACTGCTGTCGGTGAGGACTATTTACTCATTGGCCTAAGTGGTGCGTGAACATTTTACAACAACCAACCATAACATGGTTTCCAGTGACTGAAACGGGAATCCAGAAGAATAATGTTGGGAAAGAGGAAACGAAACTTGATGTAAGTGTAAGGATAATTGAACAGAATCAGTCGGCAAGTAGCTCAGAAGAAGAGAAATTTCACTGGATGTATGAAACTTTCTTCTGAGAAGTCGCCACTCGAGTGGCTAGTCAATACGCGATCACGTGTTGTGGATTCCGTGATTGAAGGATGCTTGGCGCTAAGTACGAGTTAATCACACGACTGATCATCCGCCCGTAACTGAGCGGTTGAATGTTCAAGATACAAGCCTGGGGTCGCGGGTTGGAAACTTGTGAGATGCGCACTGCTGATGATTTCCAATAGGGACGAAACAGCTGTACAGTGCTTATCGGCTTTTCACTATAGGCTGGCTCTACTTATGGGGTGAAATCTTGTTTGAAAATTCCAAGATCTCCTCACATTGCCATTAGTAAAGATGGGATTCTGAATTTGAATTTGAGCAGCTGAGTTAATTTAGTTTGGGTCGGTTGAAAACCTCCGGTGCGTGAACTTTTGCCTCAAGCTTACCTTTATTCAAAATTGCCACCCAACCTTCCACACATTATTGGCTTCGTAGCGTTTCTTCCTTGGTAAAGGCTCATCCCAGAGAGAAGAATTGTGAACACTCCAGGCAGGTGGGATTGATCTTTTCAAAGGTGAGAAGTTTGGAGGAGTCTCCTGGAGAGTTTACTCCAGGGGAGAGACTGTTGGAAACGTCAGTAGGATACATGTTAAGAACGAGTAGTGCATTTGGTTTTAAAAAACTGTCCTCCAATGAATAACTGACCCTCTGGGCAATCAGAGAAACTGTGCGTATCCTAGAAAGTCCAGCTACACAGTACATCTAGTACCTGTACCAGAGACTAACTGGATAATGTGAACAGAACCTGGGAGGTGTAAGGAAATCACCTTTCATTGCGTAAGCTCTTGCGAGATGTAAAGCGCAGGTTTTTTGTCAACTACTGGAAGGAGAGAGCGTTTGTTTATATCTGTACGCTGGCCATGCCATTAATTTTATTTGCCAGTAACATCAATTTGCATATCGAAGTGACAGAGATGGGTTTTTTCTGTTGCTAGGACAGCGCACTGGTGGGTGACAGGCCCAATGGCAATCTTTTTACAAGTAACTCTCTGCATACCTTGTATTATTTTGCATATTCGCGTTCGGCCCACCAGGATGCTGCAACAAGACTCCTCCCTGGAGTACACGCGTTGAGAGAAGGTTACAAAGATAAAATTTTGGTCGACTGAAAGAGTGTGGAAAGTGAAAAGGATGTGGCGAACAACGGAAGTCGGATATTTAGAATTTCAGCACGACCGAGGATGTGCAATGCTGGTGGGCTCTATTAAGAGCAGAAATCAAGTATGAAATACTCGGAAGAATTGCGCCCTGACAGGAGGAGCACTGTTCAAACATGAATGATGTGAATGCAAATTCTACGAATCCAGCAATGACCTACAGCCACAGAAAGGATGATTATGTTCCCCCGACCATCAGTGATATGAGCAAGTTCATCACTTCTACCCCCATCTCAAGCTGCGCACACACACTTCTTCCGTCTTGTATTCAACAAAACACGTGTTTCAGTTGTGGCCTATTCTTCATGCTGCCTTTTGTCACCTCAGATTTTTTGGACAATAGAATACCCTAGTATCCAATCTTTTGGGAAAACTACTTCCCTTTAAGCGGAATCTGTTCGTTCTTCAAGATTTTCTCGTTTTCCGACACACACATACACCTACACGCATGCAAACGCATAGTGGCAAATCCCTCGGGTATAGTCTGAGGGAATGGCCTGAGCAATTAGTCCTACTGATAGGTGTGCGGTTTCGGATGAGTGAACGTGTATGTGCAGGTCTCTATAGCTACATACGGAAGTGTGAACAAGAAAATCCTCCTTGTTCGTCCAAATGAGGGCAATTTTTATGTGGTGGGAAAACTTCGAATGTCTGCTAGTTTGTCGACCATGAACGAATTAGCGGATGCTCAGGAATTCTTTTCGAATGCGATCAGACAAAACGCGAATTGATGTGTAAGTGGCAGAGGCGGTGAAACCACTCATTGGTTCATTGGACCGGATTGACTCTGAGCTCAGTCGATCTGGCACGGGAACCAAAACCAAAACCTCGAATTTCCGAAGCTTTGCATCCAAGTCAGATCACTCAGGGAGAATCCAGTGGAACTGAAGCAGTTTTTAAAGAGGTCCATCAGTTTTGGTGGTTCAGTGCCTCCGCTTAGAGAAAAATACTAAATATTATTCTTTCTAACTAGTAAGGAAATATGGTTTCTTTTGCATAATCGCGTTATTTCATCAGCCGCTGCCAGGTAGAAATTTAAGCGCAAGTCGAATAGACAAAGGCAACAGCTCACGCAAACTTAATTATCCGACAGACCGACAATTTTTGTGGCACACGATCAAAGCCATAGAATAACCTACTTATATTGTAGACACAAGGTGATCTGAAATGAGTAGAGGACATTGTTACTCAAGTAAAAATCTGCGTTTTTCACCAGACAGAGTAGAAACGTTTACTTGAACTTGGGTTCTGTATCCACAAAATAAAACCAGGTTAAGCCAGAAGCTAAAAAACCGCGGAGTTGATTCCACTGTGTCAGGACTGACCAACAGCGTGCAACCCGAAATTCGTGAACAGGAAATCCAACGCTGATTTGTAAAAAGGGCATTGGACTCTCCACTCGAGTCGATTCGTCTTCTCTGCTTTCTAGAACCCACAAACTGCAGAGCGAAACCTCCGAAATACCATAGAATCTGTTTCTTATTTTAGCTCGCCTCGCTGTCTGTTTCTGGTGTTTTCCGTGTGCAACAACATTAGTTAAATCTAAGGGAGGAGGGAGGGTGATGTTCGCCTAACAAAAATACAGAATACTTGTTGAGGAGTTGTGGTGATCAGCATGATAACATTGCGGTAAATATACGATTGAAGTAAACGCTAATTACGATTGATCCCCAGTAAGCCAGAGTTCACTTTGCACCGTCGCACAGGATGCAGCCGTGTGGTGTACACACGGGAGCTTTGGTACGTTGCGACGATACCATAAGAAACCCAATTTTCTGGAGTTTCTCGGGTATCCTGATTCTCAGGACAATGAAATATCCGGAAAATATTGAAGAAAAGCCCGCTGCTGTGTAGAACACACGTTTCAGTTTGAAACTGGGCACAAATGAATCAGTTTCTTCCTTAGAATGAACCCGAAAACTGCGAAATGCAAAGAAAACAACACTAACCGATGGTCTAAACGGTCACATTGTCAAAAACGCACTGACCTTTCTAAGCGTTAAAAACAATTTTCAGGCATTCTTTTGATCAGACCTATTGTAGTTTCAACTTAAAACTTCACCCTCCCTGTCCGACCTCTTCTCTTAACACAACAAAGCGATAAGCATATTTGCGTAAGGCAATTTATGCACATTACTTCAATGCAATGCTGAATAGTCATGGATTTCGCCCTGGGTCCTGGAATTGATAGTAACGAGAGATCATTTTTTGTCATGGACTATGTCATGTCTCGGTTTTCCATAGTGTTGCTTACGCAAAGACTAGGTGGTCGTCGTCGACAAGTTGCGTTTACCCTTCGAGTTGATTAATAACGTGATATTAAATATCACTCACTACACGGCTGCACGCCTCAGAAATTATCACATGTCGCTGCATTAATTAAATGGCGGTTGGTTAAGGATGTTTCTAAGGCTGTCTGCCCCCTCATGGGCACACTGTTGGGGATAAATCGCAAATTCAAGCTGCATTCTACCTAGGCTTGGGTTAAGACGTCAGTATACAAAATTGTATTGCCTAAGCAATAGAGTATCCAATAAATTCACTGAAAATCGGCTGTTTCCAATGCCTTTCCGTGCGTGATACTCCAACCTCCTTCTAGCATTGGATTCAGCAGCTTGAAAAATGATTTAGATTCTTGGACATGGGATTTGTTTCAATATTGCGAACCCTTATTGTCGGTGATATCCACAATTCAAAACAACTTCCCAAAACTGGTACTGTGGTGAAAATTTTACCTGGGTTCAGAATGTTGTCACAAACATATCGCAAGTTCAAAAACCTAAAGCTCAGATTTCTAAACCTTACACAGATTAAATGGTCAAGTAGTACTTCTAGGCAAAATAATGGTACAATACCGGTATGCATTTATGGCGAGCATGCACAGCAGTTTAATCACCATACACCATGACCGCTAAGATCAGGAGGGCAGAACACAACTACCGTTTAACGAAAATTCACACACCGTAAAAGAGAAAGCCACACCCAGACGTTATTAAAACACACTCACTGCACTATATCGTACTGAATGGACTTCCAATTCCTGTCTTAGCGTTCCATCTTGAAAACGACTTGTTTCTAGAAAGTGACTATTCCCAAGCTGTGGGAATAGTACAGAGGTTTTAGAACCGTGAATAGCCTTTATGCTCATAACGGTTTCGTATAAATTGAATAAATTAAGCGGAAAAAGTATGAATGCGCGCTTGCACTCCATTCTATCGTCAAATCAGGTTTTCTGGATATAAATAAATCAGGTTACTTGCTCCAGACATTTCAGAACAATCTACACATTTCATAGTTCACACATACTCTTTAAATGTGTGGTTCCGTTGTAGCAATCTTTCCCAATAAAAGTTTACTCTTTTAAATATACTCTTCTTTAGAAAACTGATCCCATGTTTTTCTGTATTATTTAACCGTAATTTATGTGGTCTCAATTGGACACTTTCTGCAGTGCCATGGAATAAATCACAATTTTCCAAGCTCATTTCTTCGCACACCTCCGGCGAAATGTAAAACCCATGACTTACCAATTCTTAGGTCCATCGTAGGGATCCAATAGTGACTAAATAAGCAATCCAACGATTATTCAGTAGTCAGTTCGTCTATTATAGTAACAAACTGGACACGCCGATGCAGGTGTTCACACTGGGTGGGGTTTTGTTTTCACGCTGCCTCTTCTTTGGCATAACATTTCAAGATTTACCAAATTTCCTTCCAATGCAGCTGCATCAGATTGGATATTCCTATGAGTATCTAGACGAGGCCAATGCTGTGGAAGTCATGTAAATAATTTAATAATGAGATACTTAGAAGAAGTTGTCAATTTTCTCGGTAGATGCAGGGTACTTCACGGCCTCTTCGTTAAGTTAACTAAAACAGCAACTGGCTGGCTGGGACAGTTCACTGGCTGGAGTCCCACTCACGAAAAGTTCCTTTGTCCATACTATGTGTATTTTGGCCCCTCGCATTTTTCTGCATATTGCGCGGATTTTTAAGTCTATTGACCGCCACAAACTATTACTTCCAGATTGTTAACTTCTGCCAACGTCGTCGAACCCATCGGGTATCCTTATTTTTGTCTCGTAGCAGGTTTACAAACCTGGTGGCTTGTTTTTATTGTTCCCCTACTCCCTACAGATGGGTTTAATCACCGGTTTTGTGTGGATCAAGATGGTGCTTATTTGAAGAAGGTAACCTATTTACTTCATACGCTCACAACGATAGAATAAACTAGGCCTCAACGATCTTGTTACGATCTGTCCTACCGAGATAATGATACGGTGAAACCAGAATAAACAAGGAACATGAATTGTTCAGCCAGCGCACCAGTTGCCAACATCAGAATTACTAAAATAACCAAATTTTGATGATATATGTTCAGCTTGATCGTTCAATCAAACATTACGTGTGCTACGTCTCAAACGGCTTCATGACACTGATCTAACCAGGTGACAATACCGTGAGATTTCTTTTGCCCTAGACATGGATGCAGCAAATTCAACGATTACTTTATTTTTTATAACACAACGGGAGGGAGCTGATACACGCTTTTGTTTACTTTATAAATATGTGCCCAAGCAGTTTAAAGCACGAGAAGCCAGACAATTTCTTTCGAGCTGTTACTAGCGACCCCGATAATGAGAATATTTGTGCCAGCCGCTCCCTCAGCACGCTTTACTTGTCTCTTGTTGTTCTGCTTCTGTCGTCGGTACAAATTTAACACACATCACGAATGTCTGTCCCTAAAATTTTACTATCCTCCAACACAGCTGGCTGACTGACTGGCTGTCAAGAACACTGACACAACCTACTAGAAAACTGTCGCGTTCTCAGCGGGACTGTCCGCTGAACTAAGTTTTTTCACATACGGTCCTGACAGGTCGCTGTCATTCGTAGAGCGGTAGCGTGCCGGAAGATGCAAAGTGAGCTGAGAGTTGACGGGTACGCAAATGGAAGTTTTCTGTCAACAGACAAAAGCAGACCCAAAAGGAATGTTTTACAACTAGAAGAAAAAAATGCGACACAAATGACTTCCGCTCATCTAATAGAACTTATTAATGTCTCCTATAAGTTGAATAAAAATCTCAAGGGATCAACTACTTAGATCGTCAGTCCATCGGGACAAACGTAGGTTGTGCGCGAATAGATGCTGTGAATAGATCATAGACTCAGTAATTTGGGGAAAAGCTGCCTGTGGGATCATAGCTTTTCGTCAGACTGCAGGTTGATAAAACCGATTTACAATACCGTCTTTTACGGAACTGTTCTTTGGGCAAAGAAAATGAAGATTGTGTGAAATTCTGTTTGCCTTTTTCCCATCGATATTGGGGGATAGACGGGGGGACAGGAGTCCTAACAAAGACTTGCTCTGATCGGTCTCTTGAGGTGAACATCATGGAATGAGTTTTGCGTTAAACGAACTAGAGAAGAGCCTCCAAAACTGTTAGTTGAGTAGAAGGATCTTTTTATACCCAAATTTTGGAGCACCTCGCGTGCAATTATTATGGCTCATCATCAACTGCAAATTCGTGGGCGATTGTGAAGTGTTCACCGTGGTCGTCTCAATGGCAATTCGTGAAATTATAAGTTTGACCAACAAAATATAAACCCACCTATATTTAAACGGCTCAGAAGAGGGAAGGTGGTCAGGTGACTATCAAGCAGGTAATTAATGGTTTGCAGACCAGAACCCATGGGCTCAAGTTATACTCCGGAGATTTATATCTTCTATACTGGTTTGCTACTCGCTCACTCACTGTCTACTTCATTTTACAGTTTTATCATTAGTTGCTACGGAAGGCAGGCCGAACCAAGCAGTGTTCTTTAAAGGGGTTTCGAAAATGATAGGAAAACCGAGTGGAAATATTACGAACTGATGAGTGGCTAATCCATTATCTTCCTGGTACAGAATAATGATTTAGACAAACACGCATTGGGAGAAGGGTTGTTCTAAAACATATAAACGTTTTAGCCCGCCATCAGGTAGCTGTGGAAATTTTCGTGATGATAGACAATAAGTTGAAATAAAAGACGGTAATTTTCAAAGGCTTTATGGCTGACAAGGTGTGGCCTGTAAACGATACACTTCTTTTTTAGTACTCTGTATATGCGAGACGTCAGAATCCGAACTTGTAGTGTTAGTGAATACGGTCACCGATGATTGAGCTGTTCACTGCGCTTTACAGAGCGCACCTTTGCGCACAGTGATGTTTCCACACGGATCGGTACTGAAATGCTTGCAACAAAGTTAGCAAATTTGACAGGTTACTCTATAAGCAACTGAACAGCAAAGTTACCGATATTCTTTTCTACACCATTACCATCTAAACTTGTATCCCATAACTGAGTAATCCTGACATCAAGGAAATTTGCCTCCCAAAGTAAGTGCAAAAAGTTTTAAACGTTGTTCGGCTCGACGAAAAATTCCAAAATTGTGACAAGTGCACGTGGTGGAAACACAGTGATGCAGTGTTTTTTCTAAATCTTGGTTTGCCATGTTAAGTCCTCCAAACTTAACCAGACTAGCTTGATGTCCAGACACCCAGCAAGTTAATTTAAACGGATTTACACGGAAGAGTACCATACCTTACCAGACAACAGATCAATTTTCCCTCTAAATGCAATGATTTCACAGCATTCTGTAAAAAAAGAATAAAATCGTATAAGCCTCAGCGAAATCTCGCACAGAAACGGACGTGCGATAGGTAGAGATGCTGTGATCAGTATGTATATTAATAGGTTCGTTCTTGAGCACATACGTCCTACCCTGTTCCCTCTCTCTCTCTCACACACACCGAACAGGGACTGAGAGTCCCGGTAAGTTTTCCAGATATATTTTCAAATTTCAGCGCTAGGGAAAGAATAGTTTTGCTTGGAATTGACCGAATGGTCGCAATAGAAGTAACCATTAATCGGGTCATTAATCCGAATTTCACACGTTTCATGGACCAGATTAGACAGGCGTCCGCATCGGGATAAAATGACTGGTGTGAATAATATATATATATATACCTGGTTCTTATGCTTGTGAGAATGCACTCTTTACTTGGAGCTGATTCCCTGACTTGGTTCTACAGCTTTCAGTATGGCAGACTGACGAGAAACCAGGTTTAAGGGAAAGTAATCACTCTTAATTCCTTGCCTATCAGACGTGCGTAGATTCTGTGACGGGATGTTTTAATAGCAACGGCGCGAACTCTAGAGGACGCACCTGATATGACGATTATATTTTGCAACTTCGTCTAAGTGTTGAAATTCTTCTTTGCGGAAAACTCAACTATAAATTCGGGACAACGCTTCGCTGTTCTCGGTTTACGTCACTAAGACGGTCTCGGCTCTCCTTCGCTTTCCAAGAAGCTATAGTTTAACGATGCAGATGCAGTCTACATCCCTCCATTCAGTAGTATTGCTTGAGGTTCCAACAATATTTTTGAGCCAAAAATCTGTAAAATTAAAAAAACTCTGATCTTCATGTCCCGAAATATATACCCGAGGACCTCCGTGATTAGAATTACTGGTGAACAAGGACATCGAATTGGTCCTGAATTTGTTAATTTTTTGGCCTGGTTGTAGAAGCCAGTAATTTTTGCACAGACAGGGGCCAGAAAATTTGCGGAAGGTGGTATTGTCAGCAGATGCTGAACTGCCTTGTATAAATATTTATCATATCCTGTCCGTTCAGTGAGCACAGTTCATTTATTTTGGTGGGCAGATTCTTGTTGAAATCGATCAATCACTTAGCCCTTGTAGTGCATATAGGCGAAACCAAGACCTGAACTGCTGTGTGCATGAAAATAGGGTTTACACGCTTACTTGCAATAAACAACTAACAAATCACCATGCAGAAATACATATACGAGTTTTCGTTTCTTAGTGTGCATCTCTCTTTAGTGGCTTGTGTGGTCTGACGAGCACAAAGCTATGCGGGCATCGGTTAGACACAGTGTTCCTTAAGAATTCCTTGGGAAATATTCAGATATAATTTCCTCGGGACAAGAATAGGTGGTATCGAGTCAGTGTCATGGACAGGTTGTTTGGCTTTTTGTCTTCGCAGGGAAGTGGGTTAAATTAGGCAGAACATTTAAATTCATATTACGCTATCTTCATCCCACCATGTGTAAGCTGCAATTTCCATGTTATTGTCCAAAAACCTGTTGGACGGGGACGGTTCAACGTATGGATTACTTTTCACTTTCTTTCACAGAGTGACGACTTTTTCAGGCTGCTTGTTTGACTGCATGAATAAACAGCATAGTCAGTGATTCACCGAATGTCATACTCCACACGCACATAATATCGAAGAGTTGAAAAAACATACAGGAAGTCATTCGTTCCTTCTTGAATTAACAACTGTCACGCAATCCCGAATTCGTTTCTGCCCGCTCTCATTGGGCACTCTTGGATCGATCTCGGCTGCAGACCACCCAGAGCATTTGATCGATTTCACCTGTACGGACACTTTCTCTTGTCTCGGAAGCACGCGCCTGCTAAAAAAGTCTTAATTTTTCTTGCTGCCTATTGCATAACGTTATTCCGCCTCATTTGACAACATAACATTTTAACCCTTTCTGGACGAAGAATACCTTGTCTGTGTACATCCAAGCAATCAGTTCTATAAAGCATGTTCTACTGAACAAACCAACGTTGGTCATGAATGTTTCAGGCCCCATTCAAAAGGTAGCCTACAGGTGGCATGCGGTATTTGGGGCTGTATCCAGAACCAAGCAAACATAAATTTTCCAGTTGCAAAAACTGGTTCCAGCAGTAAGTAGAAACTTTGCTGGACTAGTAGGGGGGATACAGAGAAGGGGGCTAAATTGTTTCTCATCAACCCATAGGCTTGTAAACCACAGATCCAAGAAACAGGAATCATACACTTCTTAAGCACTAATCGTTTCGTCATTATTCCTGAAACAGCAGGTGTATACTACATTGAAGGAGCCAGAAAAGAAGTGGTAGACACCTATTGGGATTTAGTATGGACGATCGAAACCATATTCCACGAAGACTCAGATATATTGTATCAAGTCCACATAAGCGAAGTAAAAAGTACATTCAGGGGAGAAAGTGCCGTAGTGAATCTGGCGAGGCTGCCTAAATGAGTCCAAATGCAGTACCGCCGTTGCAAAGTCATAACGGCACTCTAGTCTTGTATCCTTTGACAACTGAGGTCGGGTTAGTTTGAGCTAACCTCTTCAGTGCTCGTCCTCGTGACAGCAGCTTTGCTGTTGCATTAAGGCTTGCCCTGTTGGTAGCTTTCTGGATTTCATCGGTCACATCACTCGAGTTGTGGCTTCTGGTAAATGTCGTGTTTAGGTGTAGTGATTTTCATGCATTATCTACCAACCAGAATGATTGATTTCTTCCTCTTAGATTTCATGCCCCGTTGGGAAATGTGGCTTGATACCGAAAGATCTAATGACAGTTGTGCGATGGTACATTTCAGCTGGGTTGTTTGACGCCAAACAAAAGGCAGATACATGCTAGCGAAGAAAAGCGTTACTTCATTACTAACATGATAATATTGGTGACATTGAACGTGGATAATTATCTTTACTTATGTTCACGAGAATATATTTATGATCTGGACCGTCCAAGCTAGAACGAGCGATGCAGGACGACAGATCAGTGAGTGAAAGTCAAGCCGGCGTGCTCTGTATGACCAACATCAGTCAAACATAGGGCACATAAATGATGAGGTGAGGATATGAAAATGTTTTTCTTTTTCAGGAAAGAACGTAGTACTCATGAGGTTACTGAAAACCAACTAAAAAATGAGGCGGCCCTTGTATAGCACATTTAATTGAAGAATATCATAAACGAGAGATTCATCTGGGATTCAGCTCAGTCTTCCGTTAAGTCCAAATTGGTGCTCAAATGTGTGTACTCCGCGAAATCCTTACATCTTTGTTGCAAGTAAAACCCAAGAAATTCGGAACTTTTAGGATTGAACCCATGAAGGACAAGACTGGTCAGGGGATGTCGAGAAGTTTTCAACAAACTTATGAGTAGTGTTTCTTCGGGAAATTCGTGCCAAATGAAACAAGGAGCGGTCTTTGTGCAGAACTTACACTTGAAGAATATCCCAAACCGGTGATTTATCCGGGATTAAGTTTAGTACTTCACTGACATTATATTATTTTGCAAGTGACTGTATTTTGCCAAAGGTGTTTATCGTTCCCATAATTGATACCACAACTAAACTGTTCAAGGTTCGACGAGAAAGCTTCAGGTATTTGGGATGACTTCACAACATTTCGTCATGTTACTAGGTCAATAACTCTGATCACTCCACACAACCAAAAACAGTGGAAAGAGATACTTGGAGCGGTGGCCTCATTAGTTTGTTGGAAAATTCAGCGAATGATAAACTAATGAATCTGGCCTTAAGCTAGTCAAGACTAAGGCAGGTGGAAAATAATCAGCAGAAGTATGTTTTTCAGCAACCTATGAATACAGCTTCATGTCGATCTATCCAC
>SJOL01008365.1:528892-697590 GCA_004794785.1 Opisthorchis felineus
AACTCATATCACAGGCAAAAATAGCTATTGATTTTACTGTGAGTTTTGCACAGTGGCAAGGTGATGGCAAACAGAAGCTTTGTATCGCTTGTAGCAGTCGCCCAAGTTGATTAGCGCATACACGTCCACTGTCCCCCTCGCGCCTAGTTTTGTTCCAAAGTTCGGATCCATGTCACGGTGTTGTTTCGTGATACAAGTTGTGACATGTGGAACAAAACCAGGCGCGAGGGGGGCAGTGGACGTGTATGCGCTAATCAACTTGGGCGACTGCTGCATGCTCTCCTACCAAATTTGTTGGATTAACTCATAACAAGGCAAAGGGTCTCAGTAATTCAACAAATCACGACTAATTAGCTTGATTACTGAAGACCTTATATAAGCCAAAATAGCCTGCATTTTTCAGGCGGAAAAACGGCTGTCGGCTTGTGATGGGACGGATTATGAAACAAAAAGGAATTCTTCGTAGTTGCAACTATCGCTTACATATGAACAGGGAAACTTTTTTGGTGTAGCTGTTTGTACTGTCCTTCTGTTCGTTCGTTTGTATGTTTGCATTCCTCATGTACCAGCCAAACTAGCCGAGTAACCAAGCGTGAAACTATTCGCTTTTTCCGGAGCTGTCATCTCCGTGACAGCCAGCTGTCAACGAGGCACATTTACTGGTGCGTTGCACGCTCGTGCTGGTTTTTGTTGATTGTCTACACTAGTGTTGTTCTGTTTGCTTCAAATTGGCAGCCCAGACTACTATGGAAACCAGCGCGTTTCAAGACCAGTGTTTCCGGGCTATTAGTCTTGTTCGCTCGCTCGCGCGCTTGCTCGCTCACTCACCAATACGTGATTTCACCTTTTCTTTCAACTTCACCCGGCTAAAAGACGGACAGTAGCGTCAATATTGTGATATAGGTAACAATGTTATGGTTAGGCCTCACGGGTGTGGACCGTTTACTAGGTTGTCATTAGTGTTCATTCTACCGTGTACTGTTTTCTTTGGGCAGGGACTGTCAACACAAGTGAATTTTCTGGATTCAGCTTGTGCTGGATATGTAAACAGGAAGAAATTAACCACATTATAAAGCAGTTATTAAGAGATTGAAAGAATAATTGTGTGGGTGTCTGGTTTGACTGTTGTTTACGTGCGCTTTCGGACAGCTAAGGAGATGCTGATGATCGCTTCGGGCAAATCTGCTGGATACTGTTGCAGTTTCTTCGTTGGTATGAATCTGAAGCCAAGTTGATTCCAAATTATGTGGAAATGTCTTCAGGTTAGAAAACTAGGTTTTTGATTTCGTTCCTTCGTTATAACATTTAATATTAGATTTACCCAATACATGGAAGAAATGTCGAATCAAGAGAATAGGACATTGCAGAGAATAGTTAAGCAAGAGAATTTCGCCAGACCCAATCTGACCGACGCGACTGACTCAAAATTTTGTCTTGTTAGGGCGTCGTGGCACTTCTCCTAAAATTTTCGTCCCTATAAAATTCTATGAATGACGATAGGAATCCAAGAGTCTGCTGATGACTAAAGCAGAGTCTTGATAACTTGTTGCTTTGGGTTCAAAGTTCCAGGTGTGAACCCCTTCTTGGAACCCATGTAAATCTTGTTGAATTATTCACTCAAGTTGGGATATTGTATGTGGCTAGTTAGCCACATCCTGCTGAAGGGGAATTTTTCAACTAAAATGCTGAATTTTTTTCATAAAGGAAACTACTCACAAGGTCGCTGAAAACTCTTTGACAGCGTACGACTGGTTTCGCCCTTTTTGGGGCTCATCAGATAGGCGCAGTCTTCAAGTTTCCGTCAACCTTATGTTCTACTTGGACCCAAATTGGACCGGTTTTTGACAAATACACTCAGTTGCATATCAATCTGGTTTTCACAGGAGACTCAACTGAATCTCTCGTTTATGATATTCTTCTGCGATATCTCGAATATCTTACCAACTGGAACATAAGGCAGCCTTTGAGCAGCACATTCAGTTGGAGATTATCATAAACGAGAAATTCAGTTGAGTCTCCCGTGAAAATAAAATTGATGTGCAGATAAGTGTGCTTGTCGAAAAGGCTGAATTGTTTAAACAGTCAGACATATTTTAGTTGGTGCATGCTAACACCACCTAATTTGCGTGTTCTGCACAAGTGAGCGGATTGACTTAAACTCGATGAAACCTTTAAGTGGGATCCACCCCATTTACTGATCACTCTTTACAACCAAATTCATTATTAATTTATCGGGTACATCCAAGAATTTCCGTCAATTTTTAGATGGTAAATAACTTTCAGTATGTTGACAGAACGCACGACTGGTAACTTGAAAGATATTCTTGGTGAATTCAATGAACCTGCTCGTTTTATTAAGAGGCGGAGCGCGATTTCAATGGAACTCGTAACGTTAAATATGTACATGACTAGCGAAATACACTCATTTGCAAACAAATTTGGCTTTGCGAGAGACTCACCTGGAACCCAGCTGAATCTCTCGTTTGTGATGTTTCCAGGCTAGTTACCAGCATCCGCATACGAGAACTTCAGGGATATATCCAAACAGGCATTTTGCCACTGGCTATCTTGCTGTCATCTTTCTGTGTCATGTTTGGAGGTATTTGCGCATTAGCCAGGGAGAAAAACAAGTCAATAGGTGAAGTGACAGTCATGTTGCAGACCAAAAGGTGAATTTCAGTTTGTTTATTCGCATACAACTGAGGGGTGCTTCGATTCCAACACAGTAATCAGATTTATCAACAAAACGTGTGATAATTCGGTGACCTACCACTTGTTTATGTACTCACTGGAAGACATGATACGTATTAGAAAGGAAGCCCTGGTAGTGTTTCCATGAAGTGTTGGTTGGCGATGTACAGAGAAGAACGGTCATTTAACCTAGTTAGTTATAAGAACGTTTCCAGTCAGTAATATCACATGAAGATCTCAAAAAAACTTTCGCATATCTAAAGGCTTGTCGAGATTTCGCCTTTTAAAATCTCAGATTTTCAATCGACTAGGACTGAGCCATCGGTTTAATAAAAGGCAAATAAAAGTTCATCATAAGGCTCTTTAAGTTAGAAGTTCGACTAATTTTCAGTGTGTAGAATATCTGCCGAAATATATGATTTTGTGACGTGAGGCGTTTTATTTAAACCGAAGTCAAGCGCATTTTGAAAGGTTTATTTGTGTGGTAGCATTTACACAGTTTCTCGGTTTTTTCAGTGTTCAAGGCACAAACGATACAAACGGAAGCCGTGGACTGAATCCATCTGTGATACTGTGATTAGTTTTGTCCAGAAGAAACATTTTTTTGTTTTTCAACCTTTGTGCGTCATATATCATCCCGTGATATGAGTGGTAGTTTTTTATCTTCTGCTGCCAAATTAACCTTTCGTACACAAGTCAGGGTCTTTGATTCGTTCATTTAGTTACCAGTTTCAGAATACCCAACTTGTCTAAGTAATCACCGGAGTAGTTATATGGCTTTACAAATCGTAGCCTGTCAACTAGGTACCTCAGTGTTCAATCGATGGTGATCGATCTATTTGTGGTTGATACACACGTGAGGAAATACCTACCACCCCGTAACTGCTTGGGCGATAAATTTCGTGATAAAATTTCTTCTCAAACAAGGATTATTAGGACTATTATTAAGCCCGTTCAATTCAACGATAACTACACTGTTCTTCCCTTGACGGAATACACTACTCATAAGGCTGCTGAAGACTGTTCGAAAACTCTATCGATAGTGTGTTCCGTCCATACAGTACATACTGCGATATCTCGAATATCGTGACAGCTGAAAAAGGAGACGGCATTTATGTGATATATTCACTTGAAGAATATTATAAACGAGGGATTAATTCGGGTCTATCTGGAAACATCACAAACGAGAGATTCAGCTGTGTTATAGGTGAGTCTCTCGTAAAACCAAATTTGTTTACAAATGAGTGTATTTCGCTGAATATACTTTTCTTATGACAAATACTGTCATTTGCCGATCAACTTGATTTTCATGGGTAACTCAGATATGATATTCTTCAACTGAATGTGCTGCAAAAAGTCCACCTATTGTTTTAGTTGATACGATATTTGAGATATAGTAGTATATTTTCATAGAGGAAACTACTCACAAGTTTGCTAAAAACACTTCGACAGGACGAAAGCAAAACCTTTAACGGATTATTTTTGAAGCTTTCCCCGATAAGGTTAGTACAGGGGTCTTTCCCAATCGAGTCAACAATTTATCACAAAACTGGGCGAGACCACTGTACATTACTGTTAAACAAGAAGCAAACAGTTTTCTTACGTTGCACGGGGGCAGCATTCAATCAACTAATTGTCCAGACCAATTAGCACATAGACCTGAGCTGAAGATGTGAAAAGTATTCAGAAAATCCAAACAAAGGTTTCAATGTTCCCAATTGTTTGTGTGCTATAACAGCTGTCTAGTTTAATTTTCTGTCTGGTAACCAAATTAAACAAAGTAGTGCCAGGAAACATCACAAACGAGAGATTCAGCTGGGTTCCAGGTGAGTCTCTCGCAAAACCAAATTTTTTTGCAAATGAGTATATTTCGCTAAAGTAGTGGACATTTACCTCCTGAACTTGTGTAGATGAATGATACTCAGTATAATGGACAGAGGGTTTTGGCAAATTCCGACCGCTGTAATCAATGGCTAGTGAAATGCACGAAGAGATACCCTATTGGGAGTGAAATCACGAATGTTAACTCAGCCAGCCCACGGCTGGAGAAACATAGGAGAAACATAACAGGGGAAAAATTTCAACTTTCCGAGGCTGTCAAGAGAACCGCTTGTGGTAGCACAAGATTACAAGCTCTGGATGATTCATTAAAATCATTGAAATCACCGGACTAGAATAACTACCTACGGGCATGGGGACAGATGGGGTCAAAATGGGACCTATCAAGGCTAATTTACGAAAGGATTATTCAAGCAGCGGATAAGTATACATTAGTGCCGCATATGGGTGAAGATAATTTTAGGTAAATCATTAAATAGGGGTTGGGTGAGCGGCTTGCTTCTCTGGTCTCATGTCGATGATAAATTTAAGCTAGTTGCAAAAATTATGTTATATAGTTCATTCACCAACCTCAGCTTCCACATCGTGGGTGAGCTGAAATCTGTTTCGATGCCGCTCCTGCTAGACCAGGTCCCATTTTCTCCGGTTGCTCGTTATTTACTGGACTCCACCTTCTTTTAAGCTTTTTTTACCCGTGTTTTATCATCAGACCTCAGTAACCTTACCTACGATGTTGTAATTCCCATTGGCATGGCCCGTGTGCAACCTGCTGTTTTGGATTGGTAGGATTGTTCTAAGTACTCTGGTACAGTAGGGTGAATTTCTGGTGAAATGGTTAGTTAAGAGCAAGCTGCAGTATAGAACTACTCCATATTTCGCGATACACTTTCTTATTTCAGAATTAATCTAATTCAACAGCAGTTATAGATGCAGGGATGTCAGTTATTTGAAAACAAGTTTTCGCCTTGCAGAAAGAGCAAACACTCAGGGATGCTTGCCTCACCAAGGAATTTCATCAAAGCCAGGTGCAAACTTTATCAGGTGCTTCCGATCCCCATAAATGCGACTAGAACTGTTGAAGTATCTGGGATTTTGTTGCTTAAGTACAACAAGTTAACAGGAAACATACTGTCTCACCGGATGACGGTACTCGTTTGTGGTGACCACTATCTGGGAGAGGTTTTGGCCAAGAGTTTTATGCTATAAAAACAATGATAGAATTTGGGACCCCCATCGATCTAGAGACCAGTTTTTCTTGCAACGCGACCAGTCAGTTATTTACTTGGTGCCGGAATCAAAGGAAACCTAATACATAAGTGTGGAGAGGAATTTGGGATGTCTGGACAACTGGATTACTAGGTGCCAGTAGTCAGAATTGCTTATCCACCAAACAACGATTTTAGACCAAGCGACAGTGTGTGGGCATTATCCGAGGGCAGGCTTCAATAGTTGAAAAGATGTTTCAGGCAGTCCGATTTCAGAAACAGCAAACAGATACCCACCTGGTCAACATAGAAAAATATTTATCGGCTGAAATTAGAAATGTGTACGTGGATTTCGTGGAAATGTTCAGCGACAAGAGATAAGCAAAGTGGTGAACTGGGGGCTTACTTCAAATTTTTTTGACGTACGATATGCGACATACGATTAATCCACTTAAAAGGCAAGAGGAAACTTGACAACGTAGCTCAAGATGAAGACATGGCTAATCAGTCATTCTTGGCTTAATGATTGTATTCAAATTCCTGTCCAGAATGTTGTGCGATGTTCACAGAGTCTCTCATACCAGATTGGTCAGTGTTTAGAGACCTGGCCAACACAGTCTTCTGGCCCTCCAGATTGAGGGGTGGAACATGTGTGATGACTGGTCCTTTAAAAATGGTAATGTACTTGTATTTTTCGCTCAAAGCCGCAGCCTTGCTTTTGAACCAAAGGTCTTGGTTGAGGACCCTAATCGTCATCCAGTCTGTGTCTGGGCGCCCTGGTAGTATTATACTCGTATATAACCATAAATTACACGTTTACGAATAATCTCATGCCACACTGATCGTCGCGTGGCGCCACCGGGCAGGTCGCCTCACTTGCTGGGTGAGGCAGTACGGGTAAGCGAAGACAGGCTACTGCTGACCGCTTCCTTCTTTCTGTTTCATCTCATTAGTAGCTCTCTTCTCGTAGACCCATCCGTTCGGAATGACGACCCCGTATGTCTTGCAGCGGCTTTGGCCGCAAGGTCAGCGCGTCATCCAGCGCTGACAATCTCAGGCAGCTGGGAAGTAATCTTCTAGCCTCGAAGCCGTCTATCTGGTTAATCTCAATGTTCGCACGCTGAAGTAAGCAGGTTAACAAGCTGCTCTTGCTCTCAAACTCTACTCGCTTGACATTGATGTGCGGTGTGTATCAGAAACAAGAGTTTAAGATGCAAGTACAGTGGTTGAACTAACTACCCCATTGCTATCCATCACTCCACTCGCTTCCGGCTGCGTAACTCTGACGATCCAGAGGCCGCTGCGGCAAGATGTGCAGGGGTCGGTATCGTCCTAATTCACTGGGTGGAAGGATCCTTGCTTGACTGGATACCCGTTGACAACTGTCTCTGTGGGGTTCGTCTGGCAACATCCTCGAAGAAGTCTCACAAGCGGGAAGTTGATTGCTGTATGTTAGCTTTATCTGTTTATGCCCCAACTGACTGTAGCTCTGACACCGTCAAAGGCAAGTTTTATGACGCCATTGCATGCCCTGTTTTGGCGAGCTGAAAGCTCAGATATCGTTGTGGTTGCCGAAGATCTGAATGTACAAATCTGCAGGCTTGGCTCTTTGGAGATTCATTTAGGTGGTCCACATGGATTGGACTCGGTACGCACGAACACTAATGAGAGTGCTTCATCTAGTCCTGACCGCAGGCTGTGTTTATGCAGTACTAACCTCCGAACTAACTGAAGTCGTCTGGCCACATGGTGTTCTCCAACAGCGTAACAGCAACGAACCCAAATTCATCACATCGTCATCAGTTACCGATGGTGCGGATCAATAACTGACTGGCGCTGGTTTTCGAAAACATCTGTGGACTCTGACCACGCCCTCGGCCTGAGTGGCTTCTCTCCTCATTTCCCAGGGCCGCGTAAGGTGCAGACAAACCACTCAGCAACTGAGAGACTGGAAGATCAGGATGTTAGACAAATTTAACAAAATCGTCTTCCGGGATATCTTCCAACTGCTCCACCATCACATGTGAATTCATGCTGGAAAGATAGTACCACCTCTTTGCACAGTACTGGGAGATCTGCCTGTGGCACGAAGCGACCAGACCCGCCCAAACACTGCATATCAGACCGAACAATGGCACTGCTTAAATCTCGGAGAAATGTCCTCACCGGTCCCAAACATAGTCTGGCCTGAAGAATTCTCGGACGTCAAGCGAAAATGAGTGCGCGCGGGAACCATGAAGCCTGGTTGACTCGAAAAGCTAACGAAATAGAAGAGGCCCAGAAAGCCGGTGATGCTGGAAGATTAGTTCTGCTGATCCGTGTGACCGGTCTCCGGAAACAACCTATGAGCGAAGCCATCAACGATTAAAGTAGCACGACCACCTTGAATAGAAAAGAATGCCTGGGCAGCTGGGCCGAATAATTTGGACAAAAATTCTACTGGTCACCCGGTGCCAATCAGCTGAACCCTACAACCAAAGTACAGCCCTGGACAGTGAACCTGGAACTTCCTACAGCCTCGGAAGTATTTGACTGCATATGTTCCCGCAAGCGTCGCGGAGCTCCTGGTCCGGATGACTTCCCATCAGTAATGTTAAAAATAAGGATAAAGTCCTTAGTCGGTGCTTGCCTGATCTGCTTGCCTGCACCTGGGAAAAGGTGACTGGGGAGAATCGCTAATAGTGCCCATTTTCAAAACAGACCCGTGTTGAGTGCGACAGTCACAGAGGATTTAGCTTGACCCCTATCGTAATGAGACTGTTGGCCTTACTTGTGCTTCTTCGCCTTATGGTGGCTCGTGAAACACTAACTCGAGAGCAGCAAGCGGGATTCCGGTCTGAAAAGTGGAGTGTTCACCAAATATTTGCGCTCCTTCAGAGTCTGGAACAACGCCGTAGGTATAAACGAGCCAAAAACTTAGTGTTCTTGGATTTCCAGTGCACATTCGACTCGGTTGACCGGTCTGTTCTCCTTAACACACTTGCCTAGCAAGCCTTGCCCTGGAAGTTTGTGAACATAATGAGTTTTTTGTATTATCAAACGTCCGGGCGTGTAAGAGTATACAGAGAGCTCTCAAAAAGCTCCCGTACACAAAGTTCCTGTTTAATTTCGTGATGGGCGAGATAACGAGTCGAACCCTGGAGAGTATTCGGAACCTTGCTGATGAAAACCCTGTTGTTCTGGAATATGGAGACGGTAACGTAGAAAAAGAGGAGAAGGCGCAGATGTTTCTGGATGAACTGACCAAAGCCATCCTATTTTTTGGCTTGCAATTTGCATCCACAAAGTGTAAGGTCACGCTCCTGGACATGCGTTCGCTGGACACGCCATTTCAAAGTCCAGGGAGTGGCACTTGAAGTTGTGGAGCGTCTTACTTATCTTGGAAGTTGTATTAATCATTATTGTAGTGTGACAGATGAGGTCAATGCACGAATCTGCAAGGCTCGGGTCGCGTTCGCTAATTTGAGGCACCTATGGCGTCAAAGTGGTGTATCCCTGAATCTCAAGGGACGTGTGTATCAGGCTACAGTGTGGGCTGTTTTGTTGTATGGCTATGAGACTTGGCCTGTTCGAGCAGCGGAACTGAGACGTCTTCAGGTGTTCGACAATCGTTGTCTCAGGACCATAGCTCGTGTGGGTTGGTGTCGGCGAATCCGTAACGATATAACTGGAAAACGAGTGTCTGGTTGTGCAACGATGTGGTGAAGGATGTGTCCGGCACCACAACCAGCGTTGGTTAGGCGATGTGTTGCGCATGACAAATCATCGCCTGCTGAAGTTAGTGCTTTTTTTCGTGCCCACTTAAGAGTAGCGCAAGCAGAGAGGTGGTTAACCGTTGACCTGACAGAAAGGTACGAAGGAGATCACGAAAAGTCTGGGTGCTGTCTGTCCGACTCGCCTTCCAAGGTGGGGCCCTCGTGGTGCCCAGTGTGCCTGGTTTGTGACGCTGCAGGATATGGCTACTAATAGATGTCTGTGGCATTCTTGTCGTCAGTTTTTAGTCGTTATGGTTTTGTGTTGGTCCGGTTTACGTACCACCGGTAGATGATGTAACATGCACTCCATTCAAGCTGTTTCGGATGGTTATGACATTCACTGTCATCTGAACAGTCATCCTGTCAAGGAAAAATTGTTCACATCAAAGAGGAGAAGCACTACACTGGAGTTTCACTCTTACTAGTGCTTATCGGCAGTGTATATCCTTGGCCATGCTATCAAATATCGGGAGTTCAAATTTCGGCACGGCCAAAGATGTGCTCTAATACGGGTGAAGCCCCAGTCCACTAGTTCCTCTCTTCGATGTGCAGTCACCTGAATCACTGCGGTAGGACAGGAAGAGAACTGTGAATTTGAATGTAATATGAATGTGCACTCGGGTCATTGCAAGTTTTTTTTAAAGGATTACATTGAATACCGTTAGTTCCGGTGACCTAAACAGTAGGAAAGCTGATTTGCTAGCAACTTTACAGTTGTTGTTCTAGAGCCAGTTAATCCGTAACTCTGCGTTTGGGAAGTACATTATTCTGTGGGGGAATCGACTGCGTCAGTCCATGCGCAAGTCATTAGGGTTGGTCAAACCCACTCCTCCTGGTGTGAAGAGGTTGTATGTAGATTCATCCGTGTTGGTGTCTGTCGGCTTCCCAACGGTAGCAGTCAGCAAGTGAACTTTTTCAAGATGCCCCAATAATTGTTGTTCTGTTTTGTTCACGTAACTCATGTTGTGTCAAGCTTCTTCACTTGTTCGTGCACACGAATCCAGCGCTTAAATCTATGTCTGGCGGCTGGTAGTCTGGTCAGTAGATTGCACGTTAGTCAGCCAGGCAGTTCAACAGTACAGCACCATATACAACAGAGGTGACAGCAGAGATTTTAAGGACGATGGGAATATTAGAAAACTTCGATCAGAGTCGATCTTCGGGATTATCACATGTTGACCACCAGGCGCTTACCTACTATTACGTCTTCACAATCAAAAAGAACTCCGGTGGAAAATGTATAGCGGGAATATGAATTTCTTCCTTAATGAAGGTAATTTTCAATAGAGATTTCATTCTGTCAGGGAAGCCAATCTATGCTGAAAAGCACTGTACAGCTCTTTCATCCTTTTTTGGAATCATCAACCGAGCGCATCTCATGAACCTCAGAGAGTTTCGAAGCCGTAACCTTCCGGATAGTGGTTGAACAGTGGACTGTTTGGTCACGAGCGGCTGATCAGCATTGTCACTAGCTCTGATGTAACTTTCTTAAGAACCTACCTATCTTGATCATAGCTGTTGTCGTGATTAACGCAAGAACAGTAGCGACCGACTTGATTCTTATACAGTGTATAGTGTAAACTTAGGGTGGTTATATTTCTGATGATTTTCATTTGCTTACCCTAAGTGCAGTAGTTCGGACTAGCCATGATACAGCTCACTGGTACAGTGTAGGATAGTTTTCTCATTGTTTTGATTGTAATGCTAGTGGGAGCACGATGACTGCGGTAGAATGAGTTTTTTTCGATATTGACAAGACTGAATCTACTCAGTTCTGAACACATTTTTGTCGTTTTCTTGGCCGCAGTGCTTCATCAGTTTTCCTTCAGTAAAACGGAGAGTCACTGCTGATTGTGACGCGCAGTTTTTCAGTGGGACTTTTCCGCTCTAATTACGCCCGTCGCACTCTATGAGGAAGCGGTAGTTACAGAAAAACTTCTGCTCCTGCCTGCCGTTCTTTGCGTCATTAGGACAGAGTAGGCTTAAAGTCACCCCAGTCCAACCGGTGTGATTTTGATACATCTCATTCTAAATCGCCTTAGGAAAAAGCGACTGGTCTCCTCGAGAAGACCTGGTAACTGGTATTTAATCAAATAAACACCCCGCGGAAATATTGCAATTCTACACAAACCCTCCATCAGACTTGGTTAAATTGGACGCACAGACGACCGGTTTTTCGAAACCTCATGGGATTGTTCCAATCCAACACTGTCATCCTGTCACAACCTGGTCATTAATCACGTTCGATTATCACACGCACTGACTGTTGTTCCATCAGAGCGCATGTTTGTTTGGCGCGACTGGTTAGAAGTCAGTTGGTAAACAACCGCACACCACACCAAACCGCACCACACCACTACATCACCACAACACAACTATCTCTCATCGGATGACCTCTTTCTCACCCTCCATCAAACGGAAAGGACCCGATGATCCGAGGGCGGAAAAGGGTAAAGTTGTCATGCGCAGGTATTTTGTCTCCACCCAGAAGGCTGGCCATCGACTTGCGAAGAAGCCGGTCTCCGACATATGTTTCGTGTTTACTAATAAAAAGGTGTGCGCATGGCAGCTTCAAGTAAATTGGGAAAGGGCAAGTATAGAATCGATCGAACAGACGAGAGCTACTTGGACTTCGTCTCTGGTACTGATATGGCAATTCAACCATTAGTAATTTATCCGCACTTATTTCCACAATAAGTAAAGAAGTTATGTGGACTTGAGTATCGAATGACAATGTTCGTAAGGTTTCTGAAAATTCTGCGACTGAATGTGCCCATCTTGGAGCTCAGTAAGTAGCCACAAACCCCCAAGTTTCCGTCATGTTCTGTCTGAACACCAATTTCGCAAAATACACTCACTTGAGGGACTTCTGAGTAGTGTCCCCTCAAGAAAATATACCGCAGTATCCGGAACGCGAAACATGAGACAGCCTTTGTGCAGCACACCCATTTGAAAAATATCACAAACGAGAGTTTCAACAAGGATTCAGTTGAGTCTCTCTTCAAAACCAAGTTATTTTGAAGTGTATGTTATGTGAAATTATTTACATCAAAGGAGATTTCGTGAAACTGGGATAACGGTTTATGCAGGATTTTTACAAATACCGCGTCAATTTGGCTGAACCTGCATATCAACATTTGTATGAGGAAACTCATCCGTATGTGTACAGCAATTCGTCTTCCTTGTTTCTTGACTACGTAGCAACGGAAAGACTCCGTACGTAGAAAGGACTATACATTAAACTGAGAGCCAACGGTGTTGTGATTTGGAACGAAAAACGAAACCCTACTGTTCTTCGTTAGTTTACTGTGTTTGTTCATCTGATTAAGGACTTGGCAGACATACTTTAGCCAATAATGATTATTTTCACCACTAATCCCGCTCTCCCAAAGAAGTCCAGGGACAGTGTACAGGTACAAATGTTTCAAGTGGTGCTCCTTACGGAAAAGCACTATCGACCTCGTCGGAGTAACGAGTGAAAAAATTAATTCATTATTAACGAAATAGACTAATTTGCAAAACAAATTGGTTTTGCAGGAGACTCATCTGAAACCCAGCTGAATCTCTCGTTTATGATGAGACCTAAGGAGGGCGAAACCGGTCTTGGGCCGTCGAAGTTTTCAGCAACCTTATGAGTAGTGTATTACGTTTAATTCATTATTCTTGCCGGATTGAACAGAGGAATTCTCACTGGCTGGTCGTGTGTGACGCACCGTGACCGGTCCGTTGGTTGAAGGACTACATTCGCTTGATAGGCCCCCAGCTGACCAACCTACTGTCACTCAATTCAAAATAACTGCAAACTTGCATAATTTAGAGACCTGGTATTCCAATTCTCTCAATGGGGTATTGGCAGTTTGTTTTCCAAATATTCTCTTGTAATTAAACCTCAAATGCACGTGCGAACATGGCTATCTGATATGTCTCCCACAGTCTCGAACAGTTTTCCGTTATTAAGTTTGAAGCACCAGCTGACCGAGATAATCAGACCGTTGGTGAGTTCCACTTGCCATTATCTTTTTGTCTGTATCCTAAGTAAAAATGCATGTAGTGCCTGATTAAAAGCCACTATACTGAAAGAATGATATACAGTCTTCTTTTGAAGGTAATCAGGAATTCAAAGGATCACATTCAAGGATCAAATTCAACAGGATTTCGCTTCAGTGACCCAATGGGCTGCATAGGAGGTTAATTATGATCCCAATGAAATCATCATCCTTCAGAAATACACCTTATTCTTCCGCTTGCTGTGAATAACTTCGAACGCGAGAAAAATATAAACAACGTGAGAGAACGGTATGAATTTTTAGACTGGATACCCATTAGGATGACTATCAAATCTATGACACATACGTTTAGGTGACACGTTTTCTCAGAAGAGCACGTGGTTTTCCTATATTCTGGATAGCTCAATACGTGACATGGTGAAATGCATGTAGCATCTACTGAACACTTGCAAGTAACAGGCCTAAAACAGAAATATGAACGCAAATGAATATTCATAAAATTGAGGGATAACTAAACCAAGGGATAAACCTCATTTCATATTATGTCAAAATGACTCCATCTTTATCGTGGAACGTTTTGATACAAATTTAAAGTTTGTTCAGCAGTTTCCTTCGTGGGTTTGACCTCCGGGTAAGAAGCACCTTAGAGCACCCTAAGTCTATTGAAGCAAAAACATCCCATTGTCGATAAAGATGGCATTAAATGGGGAAGGGAGACCCAAATGACTTGCAGCTGAATCTCTTGTTTATGTCATTTCCCAACTCAGTGTGCTGCCACCGCAGATCACTTCAAATGAAGTAATACTCAAGGTATTAAAGTTTATTTACTGATGTGACAACACTGATAACACAGAAGAGAGTCAGCTTCCTGTTGACACCAAATTAAGCTGCCAACGAGAGTACACATCCAATTATTCACCATTCGGTGCTCATGTGGAAGATAAAACTGATGACATTTTGAGCATACGAATATCTGATGAGCCCCAAAATGGGTGATACCGGTAGTGTGCCCTTGGATAGTTTCCACCAACCTTATTGCAGTTTTATGTTTAGCCATCTACGGATGCCTACGAGAAATCTCTAAAGTTTTTCCGATCAGTATGAGAAATATTGCAGAAATGTCTTTTGAAAATCTTTAGGACATCCTGACATAAAAAAGGCCGATAAAGGAGACATTTCAGATGGATGTAGCTGAATAATGTGGCTTTTGTTGATAGAGTTTATAGGGCAGCGATTAACATTTCTTCCTGGGTGGGCAATTCAGGAGCAGCATTTTTCACGGTACGCAAAAAGAAAACGTTCTCTATGTGATGCTATTTTTTCATCATCTGAAACTATTCCCCCCCCACCCAAAAAAAAACAACCTTATACAAAACTGTTCGTAGAGGTACAGCAGTAGACTTGTTCAAGTGGAACTAATATTTCCAGATAGCAAGGAAATATCTTGATTCCTGGCGGAAAATTCGTGTTGATACTGTTAATGGTCAGAATAAACCAACTTGAGAATGATATCAGAAATACGAAGTGAAACAAATCTGGATCAAAAATGCTCACTGGGTTATAGGAACCCGTGTGGGTGGAGGCAATTTTACCGTTTTCTATGATTGAGTTGACTGAGTGATGCGGCTATTTGAAATATACCTATGTTACAAAGTGCCGTCAGTTCGTACCTCCCTGTGAACTGAAAAGCATCTGAGTTCTACGCAAGTTATTTGCGAGAAAATGTCATTCGAAGCTAAATTATAAGAAATGGGGCTGATGTCAGTTAGAAGACATAGAAGACATGTATTTTCTGCTATCCGAAGTTTGCTTTTAGTTTTTTAATTCCATCGGACAGCGAATAAACAAGACAGCATACTCATGGATGTGAAGTGACTGTACGGGTTGGAATCACCGACCATAAAAGTGTCCAAGCAAATAATGGATACACCAAGTGACACACAGAAAAGGCAGAAAAGTACATGTTTATGCAGTTGTGATGAATACATATCCTGTGTAGAAAAAGAAACAAGATAAAAACCAGAATATACAACCCGTAATTTGATGAATTAACCAAAACACACGGTATTCTTTAGAAGTGCTCGTCTGAAGAGGCAACAATTTTAGCTGGGATTATAAAGCAGTTCAGCGCTTTACTTTATTATGTAGAAAATGTGTACATTGTACCCCAAAATATGAACAGGTATACCTGACCGAGAGAATCTAAAACCTTCTAAAGCACTAACGTATAGCACAGTGCATTGTGCACACGGGACCACGGTTTATTTTTATGAAGAACCACCACCCACAAAGTAGTTAAAGGTTAGTTTCGTGGATAAGGTCCGAAAATGCTGTATGCTCCTATAACAGCTGGTAGCTTAAGAGGTACACTTCCCTATCTTTGGGAGGGGGTTCGTTGAAGGATCATTAGGATGGCTCCACTGTGAAGCGTTTTTTATTGTTCTGAGATCGCTAAAGTCGATTTCACTATAATGCTAAAATCGTGCGTGCACATGATAAGCTGGGGAATTTACGTTGCTGACCATGCACCGGTGAAATTCCAGAAGTAGCCACAATAAGACACTTTTCGGGGAATCTTGTGTGCACTATTTCGTGTCCATAGACGAACAGGTAACAGTAGCGTCGCGATTTCTGCATTGTAATATTGGGATTAGGAAGCACAAATTCGGTGGGACCTCGGTAAAATGGCTGATTAGGGCCAACAGTTACAAATTATTTTTTAGCTCGGTCACTGATGACGTGAATTCCATGGTGAACCCCTTCGTTAGACATACCTGATGTGGTTTTACCTTTATTGCTTTAGGTTTCGAAAGTAGACAACTAATTTGACTGACAAAGTCTGTATTGCATATCAAGAAATAAAGTACACACGAAAACATTCTATTTCGTTTTCGTTTTTCTTCAACCACTGATTACACACTTGTATGTATTAACCGGCTCTAGTGGGTTCACTTACAACCAATCCCTTGATAGTTGCATAGAAGAGACTAACCGGAAATCCACCATAAATTCAGGATAGGTACATGTCGCGGCTGAACTACCCAGTTGTCCTTCTACACACACCGGTAAAAAGCTGTTCCAGTTTGACTTAACAAGGGATATACATCCCATCTCTGAACAACAGGGTGAGTGCGTAGGAGAATTCCGGACAGGAAAGAATTCAAAATGCAACGAGATGAGACGAAACGCTACAACAATAAAGCGAACTTTCACACTGCGGTTTGTGGTTACTCAGCTTTTTGAGCACTATTCTGATCACAGACGGGTTATGGATTCTATCCTTACGGTGGAAATATAATCCCAGCAATTTTTAAGCCATATTTGTCAGCCTGAATATATATATATATTTGTCAACATGAATACTGCAGGATTTTGGATAACAATAATACTTTTGGATATTTACTCATAACTGGTAACGCCGGCTGAAAAAAATCAAACGGTAACGAACAAAGTTGTTTTGACATCTCCGTCGTTTAGACCCGGCAGCAAAAAAATTTGACTACCAGGTCTTCCAAGTAATAGTTCCGTAATTTGAACCGAAGAATACTGAAAATTTCAGATTATTTAGGAATTTTACCCAGCAACATATATGCCAATTGCTCCTCAAATTTCTCTGAAACGGTGGACTATTAATCAATTTCAACCGTCCTGGGATAAATATATGTGTTTATATCACAGCTAAGTGACCAAAACTCGACTACAAGAGTCAGATGTAAATGTTTTTTTAGAATGTGTCTATCATCCTTCAACCCATTTGTCTATGTACTCCTAAATGGACATGAGAGCGCTTTGGGAGTCAACTGCTTTCTTTTTTCCCAGTTTCGGAACAGAGCCAAGCACACCACAGCCTGGCTTCAAAAGGTTTTTGTATACGCCAAACAATGCCTGACAAAGGCTTGCTACATTGTGTAGAGCACAGGTATTGCGCTTGGTCCGAACACGCGGATGACTGCTCTCAAGGGTTCACTCCAAACACCTGCGCCTACGCAGCATTTCAAGCCCACCTGTTTACCACAGGTGTAGTTGTTCACTAATTATGTAATATCACCCTGACAACATGTAGCCAGAAGAATCATAAAGATGAGTCGTAAAGGGAATGAAAATTTGGGGTGAGCAACTCAAGAACTTCGAGTAGTCCAATGCTACGCAAGAAAAAGTTCAGGCTATCTGGCAACCATCAAGAAATCCACGTGTAGCGGCTCTTGAAAAGTGGATTTGATATTTTTGCTAGAACTCTTTGACAGCCAGCTGCCTGTTTCGATCTCTTGGGGCCCATCTGGTAGGAGAAGCTCCGAATCTCACGATCTTTATTTTCTACTTGAACACCGAATTTTACCCAGCTGGCCAAATTACACGTTAAACTGGTGTTAAAGAAAGACTTCGTCATACTCACAAACTAAAGGTTCTGCTGCGCTTCATTCGAGTTACTCGTTTGATAACAACTTAATTTGCGGATTCGTACGTCTGAATCGCATTTTTTACCTGAAGAGTAAAAATATAGTTGATGTTCACACTGAAGCTTCGGTACGGGGCAATGGGATGTATGTTGTACAATCTTGGCTCCAACTGCCATTGTGTCTTTGTTACTCATTCGATACGTTTGTTGTACTGGAACATTTAACTGCTACATGGTAATTGCAGGTGTGTGGCTGTCGCCAAAATCCCAATTAGAGGCACAATACTACGTATTTCGGTGGAAAGTGCACATAACTTCCCAAAAAATCTCAATCTTTGTAATTTTCTCTCACATTTCAGCTTAATACGCGTGGTCTTCATACGAAAACTGAATCTTCTGCGGTAGACTAGCAACAGTGTAGGGAAGAAGTATTGAAGGGTTCTGAAATTTCGACGCAGTGATTCCCCTATTCCTCTTTGATTCTGAACTTCAAGGAAAGCTGGAAAATTTTGAATTTAGTAAAGGCTTTTGCTGGGTATATTTGTGTACTACTATCTCTAAATTTTTGAGGTTCCAGTTTGTAGTTACGGTAACTGTGCTTGATCATTGTGAAGGATGAATGGGGGCTATAAACCTCCTACTTGAATTTAAAAGTCAGTACCTCATTGGTTTAACTGTGTTCGTTATTACATTGGAAAGAATAGATTATTGTAAGCACGCACTTTGGCAGAACGCAAAGACATTCATCAGTTTGCATTGCGGATCATTTGCCTAAATGAGCATTCAGTTTCGGCAACAAAATCCTAGATTACTGGAATTACAGAACGTAGTGCACCACATGCAAGGACACCTGACCTCGCCAACTGAAATAAAGGTTAAGTCTTGGACCGAACAGATGTCCTAAAATTCGATGTCTCACACTGAATTGATATGGCTGATTCCGCGCGAGGACTCTTAGTTGACGACCGGCCCTCACAGTGAAAGTATTTGCGCCTAACTTATGAGCAATGAAGAACCCTTCCTTTTTAGCTCTTTCTGAATTCCAGTTGTCTTCAAAATACTTTCGTTAGTTTGTCGATGAGCTGAATAGCCTCCGTTTGTCATTTGTGGCTTTACTGGATTTCAAGTCTGTCTGTCCCAAACGCTTCCATGAAAGTCATTGTTTACCTCCAAAGTCCTACAAGTGCAAGCGATGTTGTTATCAAGTACTTACGTTGGCTGGGGATGAAAGTAAAGAAGATTGTGTAGCCGTGCTAAAAACCAGCTTCGGAATACTTAAAAGCCGAGTGTCACTTTCCTCGTTGGATTAGCAGTTTGAATTTCACATTCGAAATGCCGCCGTTTGCAATACAGGCTCCTGTCGCCTTTTCAGGGACAGCTTCTGAAGTAAGCGGCAAACAGGGGGTGCGCACTAACGTTACTTTCAGAGATTGCGCTGTTGTGTTCTGACTTTACTTGCACTTAAGATATTGTTTGTTTAAATGTGTAACTTTTGTAAACACATTACACGAGTGGCAACGCTTACATGGTGACTAATACCCGCAACATGCGACCAAACTGGTGAAATTGAGGAAGGCTTTCTGGATTAATATCGTCAGTTTCAATGACAGATCAAGCCAAAACTCATCGGACGGTAACCATGTGCTCCTGACTTTTATTCCAGACACTAGGGTGACATTGGGTTGGGAAGGACCAATTTTAAGATCTACAGTCCCGCTTGGAAACGACTAATTTCTTTTTCTGTTTCACTAACCTCATGAAACTTCGTGCCGTCTTCAGAATATTTGTTTGCTACTCCTTAAGCTTTCGTTTCTCTTGTCAAGCAAGTTTACAGAGGATGAAAAAGTTGACATGGTTTTACCACAAAGTGACAAGCGATATACCAAGACATTGATAGTCGTAGGGCATCTCTGAGTGCGTCAAAAGCTTGTTAAATTTTGAGTGAAGGATATTGTGGGGTGTGTACACTGTGTGAATACTGATTGAGAGTCTGCAATAAGACCTGGTCCATGTATGCTATGCGGTCATCTGAAGCAGGCAACGTTACGTTGGGAAATTTTAATTGCGCGTCAGTCGAGTTTTGGTGTTTTTAATTGGTAACTGTGAACCTCGGGAATTAATTAAGAAGGTATCATTGCCGCCTACCAACTGCAAAAACCTGTGGCGGTTCTAGATGGCTGACAAGAGGATTCAGGGATTAGTCACACATTGCGACTGATAGATTCAGGCTGATAGATTCAGTTCTCCATATCCAAAAGTGGTGACATAATGCATTCGGACGCATCCCAAAACACGAGCGTCCTTTTCCATTAGCATCGAGATGTCGATGCATACAAATAGAAAGGCCGATGGAATTGGTACTCGTGCATAGCTACAGAAAGACTTTTTTTAGAGTGCTTTGGCCTGGCCCCAGGAGATCTGGTTTTTAATTGATACCTTGTGAGAGACTATTGTTGATCTTCAGATGCATTTCTGGCGTAAACTCCTTCAACAGTGATCTGGACGCAAAATTTATGCCCTGGATCCTGTAGTATTCCACACAAATTAGGTAGCTGACTAACTGCGTATAAAAAAGTTTGTTCTCCAAGTGGAAACGGGCCCCTTCATCTGTGTGCTATACAACAGCTGCAGCTTTTTTTCGCGAGAAATTGGTCCCTTGGCGCTTATTTCGCTGGATTATTTCTTTCCAGGAGAGATAACATCCCAAGAGAATCTAAACTTGTCTTCAGCTTTGGGTGCTATCTCTGGAAAAGGTGTCTACTGTGAATTCTTTGCTTTGGGCAGATAATTTTGGGGTTTTCAGCAAAAGTGACTTCTTTGAAGTCATAAGTTAATTCTCTTAGGATATAAATTCATCTGAGAGGATGTGAAAAAAATTCGGATTGTACACCACCACAAAGAGAAAGATAAAATTAGAGAAAGCAAGCACACTAATCCTCCCAAAACAAAACACTCTTGATGACCTCTTGGTCATTACTTGTTCATGGTGTGGGTTCTCCGGCAAGAGGCCATCCACATAAGAAACTTTACATGAAATTAGCGAAATGCACTTACTTGCAAACGAAGTTGGTTTTACGGCGGACTCACCTGAAACCCAGCTGAATCTCTCTTTTATGATGTTTTAAGCAAGATCATAAACGGGAGATTCAGCTGGGTTCCAGGTGAGCCTCCCGTCAAAACCAAATTGGTTTGCAAATGAGTGTATTTCGCTAAGTTCGTTCAATTTGGGTTCAAGTAAAACATAAGATTGACGGAACCTCGGGGACTGCGTCTACCTGATGAGCCCGAAGAAGGACGCAACCGGTCTTGGGCTGTCGAATTGTTTTCAGCAGCTTTATGAGTAGTGTATTACGTCTAAGCTTTATATGACTTTATCTATTATGGTGTCTCCCGTAGGGAACACCACAGTGCAGGCAAATTAAAGGAGCCAGTGAGCCATTGGGGATAGCACACGCGTCTTTTACCGGAAAGCCTAAATCAAGAAAATGATCTCCAAAGGACAACAGTGCAAAGCATGGACGACTATCACTGATTACTGTGGAGCCAATTTTGCTACGCATAGACATTTGGTGCCATAGGTTTCACTGTGTTCGTCGTTGCTTTGACAGCTAGTAGACAAAATACAGTGTGATTGCTATTTTCGAAGATACTCGGGTGCAACTTTGTTCTTTGCCCACTCAGTAACATGGTCCTTCGTTGGCCGTAAATGTGCAGGCTCTAATGCGTACAGTTGTCCTTCCTCAGATCCGCAAAGTTTTATTCTTCGAGATGACCTTACTGAACTCCGTAATTGCTCTACTCACCGCCCGTCTGGACTGAACCCATTAAGCTAGATTGCGACGGTCACGGTACAAGACAGCCCTAAACTTTTTTCAGCTGTATCTCTGACCGCAACGTCATGTCAAAACCTAACCCGGGACAAGCCATATCGAACCTGCTCTACCTAAGGTCAGAAGGTTTTCTTTTTGCTATCTAAGGCTGAAATAAGGTTGTTCACTTCTCACGCGGTACAATTTCCAAAGGAATTTGGACATCGACTGAACAAGTGATCACAGAGCTACTGTTCAGTCGTATGGCTAAATTCATCTGAATCTCTCGTTCATGATATTCTTCAAGTCAATCTGCAGCATAAATGCCAATTCATGTTTCAGTGGGAATAGTATTTATGACATTTAGTTGTCTCAATACTACCCACAAGATCGAGGAAAATTCTGTACGCCTTCTAGGCTGAGCTCATGTCCTTTGTGATCTTTATGCATAGAAATAAAAGAGAGTGGGTCGAGTATTTTCCTAGCTATCTACTGCTCCTTTACAAGCGCAGTAAATATAATAATAATATAATATTTGTTGTAACTAATAATACATTATTTAATCTAGAAAACGTAAGGTCGTGGCAAGTAGAAGTACAAGATACGAGAGAAAAATCCTAGAAGAATGGTACCATGCTAAGCATCTAGTCAACTGACACGTCGAAATTGACCCTTTCTACGTACCGCTCCGAGTAAGGGACCGCCAATGGAAACTCTGGGCCAGACCCGGCAATCAGACCGTCGGACCAAGAAATAGGACTCACTTCGGGAGCAAGGACCAAGCAAAAAGCCAATAGGAATTTTCTTCCAAGCGACCGGCGATCATTCAAAACCCACCTGGGTTGGTAGACTTTATATCAGCCCACACAGGCGCAAAAACCTCGCACTTCCATTCACAACGCATTTCAACTCACCACGACTGGTGATGAGACACCTGCAACCAAATTTTTCAGCTCAGTGGATAAACCAACAGCCCTCATTATATCTAGAACTACCAACATTCCCTCCAGCTGCAAAAGTTACTTTCTTTTATTAAACCAAGAGTTCAATGAAAGTTTAATGATAAAAAACATTTAGCACTGTGGATATGTATAACGTCCTTGGATGTGTGAAAGTCCTGAATGAAAAGCGGTCCTGACATCAAGGCCAAAACTAAGAAGGAAATTCTGATAAAAGTATTAAAAACCTTGTCTAAGTAATGAGGCAATCGAACCTGTATTTTAAATTTCACACTGAGGTTCAGCCACCCTTGTGGCCCACTCTGTTTTTGATGAAGGAATGATTTACCTAAATGGGCGTTTTGTCATTTTACAAAGTTGATCTTGCTCATCATCTCTGGAACCTGATGGCACCCACAAGTTACTTCGTTTAGGATTGTCACGTGGCTTCTGGTCGTGTAACTTTTTACGAAGTTCAAAAGATAGTGGCTGAAACATCTTATTTGGGTGGCATGATCACTTCTTAGCAAAAGTAACTGGGGAGTCTCCAGAGCGACCGGAGTTTCTTTTTCACGAATAAAAGACTTTTGGAAAAAATGGCGAGAAATGTTCGCCGTCAATTCCTAGAAGAGATCTATTTTGGAGAAACACTATAGAAGATGGCAGTAGAGTGGTAGAAAGGCCCATACTTTTTATCCAGACTATAAAATTTGAACGGCAACCATGGATTTGACGTCAGAAAGTGGCAAAATTCTTGTTGCCTCTGGCATGCTGCACAGAAAATACAAACAAATGGAGCGAAATGGAACAACAAATAGATGAAACCTATTGGAGACGACTGAATGTAATGATAACAAATCGAAATACGTTCACCTTTTATAGTGAAGTCACAAAGGGGTTGACGTTTGCCAACCTCAGCGAGTGGATTTTTTGCAAACGAATTCGATGAACCAGACTTTCACTTTTCTAAAGTCGTTCGTTCAGGATGGACAAGCTTAAACTGTATGGCTAAACATACCGTCCAACTAGAGTGGAAATAAACAACCACCTTGCCTTAGAATCTACATATTTCCATAACCGTCTTCATTAATAGTCGCAGTGAAAGTTGTGACAGTGAAGTGGAATGTGGGGATTCATTAAAGGAAACACCCAAATGCCTAGCGGTAAATTCCTTTGAAATATAATCACCCATTTGTAGGCTAAGTCTAAAAACCAGATGTGGACTAACTTATATGTAATACCGATAATTTTTCCACATTCTGTATCGCTGGAATAGCGGAAAGAAGAGAATTTCCCACCATTTCCATGGAAGTTCTCATGAGCGAACGGTTTCATTATTCTGGAAGAAATCGATATTATTTATAAATAAATCCACCCTGAAGGATTCGCCGCATTTTTATGTATATTCTCATATCATGGAATGGACATACCTTTAACGATACCCTATTTCAAGCACTTCACGAACATGAATTTGATACAAAAGCTCATTCATACAAACCCAAGAACGGGAAAACTTCATTTTTCCTTTTTATTGTTCTGTCTAGTTTGTAACGATGTTGTCGGCCTTGTCCTTGCCCAGCGGTCATGTTGATTGACATCGATGCGGCTATACGATAAGCCTACTCCGCTTTTTTACCCTTATGGCGTCTGAATTGACAGGCAGAACGGCAGCGTGTACGCTGCAAGGGAGTTTGATCATAAGGCTGATCATGGGCGTGACCAACAGCGACCCGCGTAACCATGGCCAGTTGGCAAACAACTGGATTTGAGAAAATTCACTTCCAATAGCGACAGTGGAATGTTTTGTATCTTACATTTAGTCAAATGGTGTTTAGGTTGCTCATCGGAATCCGGTCCGCGCGAGCGACGAGTAATCACCAGATAAGGGTAGTGGTAATGATATTGGAGGTCAGAATCACATAACCTGGCTGAGACGTGGGACATATGTTCTAAGGACTATGTCAGTAAGTTGACAATAAGCAAAGTAGAAATATCCTGGAACTTTCTTACGGGATACTGTCTTTCAGATGGCCATTGTAAACAAACGCGACAGCATGGATTTTTAATATTAGACGGGTACGTATTGAGTCAAAAAGCTCAACAAACACGGAGTATGTCATGCATCACCAAAACAAAAAAATCTAGGTTTCACATGAATATCGTTCCAGATTGCCAGGCCCAAAAAGTGTGATCCCGTTTAGTAGCATAACAGATTATCTTGAAACAGATGCCCCAAGCTTATGTTCAGGAACGTATGCTTCTTGAGTTCGAGAATTTCCCGATGAGGCTGAAAGAACAATACCAGAGCAAAATGCATCTTACCAGGCATACTAATCATCTAGCGTATCATGAGCATCTAGTTTTCTATGTATAAGTTACTTCACAACTTTTACCCTACCGGATATATCCGTCTGTCAGTGCCTGGGAGACTCCACACATATGTGCGGATAACTAATAATAATAATCGTTGGGATGTAACACCCTTTCACTGCCATGTCACCAGAAGAAAGCATGAGAGCTGGGATACTGCCACGTCGCCCAAGCCTAGACAGGAGAAGTCGAGATGTAGAGGTCGGGTTCGAACCACAGACCGTTCAGTCAATAACTTCGCGCCTTAACCACTGAGCCGTCTCGAGCACATATGTGCGTAGCACTCAACTAGTAGTTATTGATATGGCACGAAATTCCTTCGCAAACTTTGCCATTTCATTCAATTTTTTGTAGAACGACTGATACTGAGAATAATGTCTTGATGACACCACCACTGGATCTGCAACAGTAGAACAGTAATAGATTAACAGTTGACGTGGAAGTGAGTCTTTGTACACAAGACGTCTGCTTTCAAACTCCATTCGAACTGAACAAAATCCCACACAAGCACTGCAATCAGTAGAACCATACCAAGAATCAAACAAGCGGAAACAGTACCCTCTAAGAATAAGACGGTCTTTTAAAAAGGTGCGACAGTAATCTACCGGGAAGCTAGACTCTTGAATGTGCATACTGTGCATACCAACTACACTAAGCTTGCGAGAAGCAACCTTTATTTGGTCTCTTAGAATGTATTTTAGCAGTAAAATCCCTAAATGAAAATATCACCTAAAACAGTAAGTCAGGTTTGTTCGATGTGATCATCCCTCTGGAAAGAGCATACTCTATTTCCAAATGCCAAACATCGACAAAAACCATTGTCAGTCCCAGACCCACTCCCTACCAAATTTTCATCAATGTAACGGGCAAGGTAACTGCCCCTTGGGAATTGCTGACATTGTCAGCTGATATCATCCCGTAAGGTAGGAAATTTGACTGAGATACTCCAAAGTTATGTTAGCTTCTGTGATTTTTCTGGAGCTTGATTCATTGATGACCATGGCTTTAACGTATGGGTGTAAGGACAAGTGGTAGTTTGTTTCCAGTTTGCTTTCCAGAATTGATACCAAACACCGTATTGAATTCAGTTTAACCAAGCGGTTGACTGATCCAGGCAATTGTCTGCTCTGAACAAACTGCCCAGGAAGTTAAGTTCATTAAATTCTTAGCCAGAGCTCACAAACCTGGTCCTTCGACATCAATCGTGAGGGTCTCACTAAAGGTGGAAGCGCTTGGGTGGCTGAGTATTTTGGAATCTGACCATGGTTCTGTCGTCCCAACAACAAAATCTATCTTCAGTTGAAATTAACATTTTATTCCAGTGGCTCATTCTATTCTGTGGCTCACCATTCCAACTGTGTTGTATGTTTCTACCAAAAATGTCACAGTCAGCGGACATAGCTGAGACAGGATGTCAGAGCCAGATAGTTTTGCGTACCGCATTGGGAACCCCGAATTCCGGTATCTTCATTATATCAGGTCCTCTTTTAAGCTGTCATACGACACTGCAAAATAGGGAACTCCTCCCCGCCCCCTAGAAAACGGATGTTTTATTCAATTTATCTGGTTGATTCAATTGAACATAAACACTCTGAACGCAATCAAAATATATTCGGAATTTTATGGTCAAAGAGGAAATCCGTGAATTTGAGATGCGAAATGGAGCCCAGTTCGTCAGTGTATAGTCTGACCTGGAGAAAACCGGGAATACCAGCAGCTTAAACGAGTTTCTTCGAGCCTTCTTTTCATGCGTGCTGGAGGCTGAACCCCGAAAAAATGAGTTTGGCTGTTGTCCACAGCAACGGATGGCTGGTTACTTGTGCAGTTGACATCCGTCCATAGTTCAAGTGGCGTCGCAATGCCACAACTCGCCACGTATACTTTACTGGGCTGCCAATGACTGGCTTCTGAATGGATATCTTTCCGCATCGTTCCCCACTGATGGCTTGTTAAGCGTATATGGCTGAAGTGCCTCATCAAGGCATGTACGATCGTCCGGATCTCCGATAAGCTAGTTTTCAACATGAAATTTATTAAAATTGCATAATATTAGGCCGATGACAATAGATGCAGTTTTCTTTAAAATAGACTTCTTAGGATGAAAAGTCTAAGTAGGTCCTTTATGAACGTGAATGGAGGCTTGTGTGGACTCGACACATCCCTCATTTACCAGATCCACGTCCTATCAACCAAACTTACGAGGCTCACCCGGAAAGCCGAGGTTGTGGATTTACGCCAACTCCAAGCTTGCATTTTTGATCGTCCTATTTGTTGGTGACATTTCAGGCTTTAATGACCCTTTTCTGATTTCTATCAAAAACGCCATTTTGACAGAAAGTTTGTTGGATTCAATTCTATTCAATCAAATATTTTTTTGCTATCTTTCGCCATTTTTACGCACAGCTCTTGTTTGTAAGTGTTTGTGATTTGGGCAGTTGCACATCAAAACAAACCAAAAGCTCAGTGAACGGTGAAAACCGTGTTTCGGATGGCAACCTTCAGAATGCCACTCACCTTCACTCTGATTGTTTTGACTGCCAAACTTACTGTTTTCCGAAAAGTAGAGTAACTTCATTCAAATGAGACAGCAAGCATGTCTCGGAGTTAGATTTGAAGACAGTGGATAACCTACATAAACGGTGAACGACGCGACTATTTCAACTTTTGCGAGCAAATAAACTTTGCTAAATTCAGTCAGCCGGACCCGTATAATTAAATTTTGGTTCACAGTTAATACGGCAGTCTCCGAGACTGTTTGATTTGGGGACTAAACGAGTCCGGGGCAGATGCTGCAGGAAATACGGACGATGCATAAAATGGAAAGGGATAAGAACGTACTATTTGCTTTTCCGTTAGCAAAGGGGTTGCATTCCCCTTGCCGGTTTGACTAAATTAATTAACATACACCTTAGTCGGATGTAGAAAGAAGACGACTTTAAAAGTCCTTCTGGGGTCAGCAATTTCTTGCATACTTTCATCATCATGCTGCCAAAATATGAGGCGTTGCTACCGCGCCATATATCTATGATGTCACAATGACTGGAGAAGAAACAACTTTATACTTATCTCAAAGAATAGCTGAGTGCATTTGTTCACACAGAGGGCCCGAACAAGCTAAGCTGATGACGAATGCGACAGTAGCCTATCCGGTTTATTCATCACATCAGAAAGATCTGACTGACTCTTTCAACGTCTTAAGGTCTTTAGCTTAAGAAGAGAATCCCTACTTGGCTACATTAACCCAAAAACGCCCAGTTTGGTGCTCCCAACTGACCAATTCTGTCAGTTAACCTAATTTTTGACTAACAGATTGTCTTTTCTATTAAACCCTCGGCCACATAATCTGATTTTGCGCAAAGTTCCTAGCCTTGAACTCCATCTGGAAGTGTATTTGCAAGCCTAGGAATCAGCAATTAAGTTATTCGTAATAATAGAGGCTGTACGGGGATGTGGGCATATTCCTCAAAATTAGTAAGCCTAGCAAACAGCTCAACAGTAGGATACTCGTTAGTCTTAGTCATATCAGTAACTAGCTTCAGTCAATCGGCTTTGTGACGCGTTTGACGGGACGATGAAGTGCTATTGAAGAACCAGTGTTCGATGGATTATCCTGTCATAAATCGGTACACAATTCGTTACGCGAAAAATATGCATGAGTGGAGATTTTTTGGTGGACGTGCTCGGAATGAGTCGGCTAGACGTTTGCTCCATAGTTTGACCGCTTTTGACCCAGCTGTGGGTGAAGTGAAAGGGTAGCCGCAAATCATTTGAACAGGCTGATGAAGGTCGATTCCACTTGTTTGGTAGGTGCCTTCAGATACGCTTGGAGAAGTCTTAGAATATGCAGCACCAGGATGAGGCGGATAAGAAAATATCAAAAATAGCTCCAAACTGAAAGAGGAAAACAATACAAATTCATATAAGCTATTGTATCTAGTACCCTTTAGACAATACCAGCCCGCTGACAATGAAAAAGAAGTTGTGCAATCAGCCGTACATTCAGACGGTGCAAGGAAACGAGACAACCTACGCGTCGTAATATCTGGATATGCTAAACAAACTAGAAATTGTGGGATCATTTTACGGATGATCTACTTGAGATGCTTAAATATTGTCCCAGCAATCGTAGCAAAAATATGCCCTTCAGATCAAAAACCACTACACGGATAGCCCACAAAGCGTTGTCCGTCGACCGTCACCCGATAGTCAGTCCGCTTTAACAAGGAACAACCAGCCTTGTGTGTTAAACTTCACCTTTCTCCCACTGCGTCCTCCAAGCTGGTGGCCTGATGGCACATTTCGTCTAACGACGATCATCAGCAAAAGACAAATTCAACACATAAAACAAACTTTTTGCCCTTTTCTCAGTAAATTCCGGTGGGCAACCTCAGAAGTAGATTAATCCATTCATTTGCGAGCGGAGACAATTACAAGAAAGCGAACTGAACTCCCAGAACTATAGTAAAAATAGCTCACAACACTGCTTTTGGTCACTATACTGCATTGTCACTTTGACCTGACAATAGCTGTTAAGGACCGCCCAGCAAAAGACAGACTTGTTCACACCAGCACAAATTATCATAACAGTGCGCACAAATCTACCATCAGCATATGCAAATTTGGCGAAACTGAGACAGCGAAAGTGACGAACACGGGAAAGCTGTCAAAATACAAGCAACATGGTAGATCGAGATACATCTCCCCGTTAGGTAGTATGTTTAGTCCTCTGCGCCAGGATTCCTCGTTACCAGGATTTGTGTATCATATTCAAGGCCCAGATTAAAACCTTGTAAATTCGGGATTTATTTCACTTTGGAAAGCTGCTGGGATTAGTGAACAACCTTTTCAGCTGTGTACTCAGTCGTTGTGTTAATCGAAAAACAAAATCACCGTTGAATATCTTCATAGTTGAAGATGATACTGAGCTATACCAGCAACACAAAGACTGCTCCGAACGGTGGTTATTGAGAGGCTTGTCAGAATCCTTTAATTGAGTTAGACTTTAATATACATGAGTAACCGGTAGTTTCGTGCAACATAACGAGTAGATGCTTTTCCACTAGGTCATCTCGGCACACCGGGATCACTAAACGGGACCCAAGTAAAATGGACAACTTAAAAAGAACTATGTCGTTTTTGATTTCAAAAGCTCGTCCTCGTAGTGCTTACAGTAATCTAGTCATAATTAAGATAAATGGAGGCAGTCAGCGGAGAAAAATATACGCTTGTAAAGCATCTGCTTCTCCATCGTAATGCTTGGGGACAAAATATACAGTGTTTAGCGAACCTTTCGTTAAGGACACTGTCACTGAATAGTGTAATAATGTAACCTAGTCTTTGGTGTATCCTTCTTGTTTCTTCTACCAATAAACGCTTCCAAACTCAGTTTTATATTGAATTAGATTGCGTTAGTTATGTTTCATTAATATCCTTCTCTTTGGTGGAACTGTAAAATCTGCATGCGGACTTTACTGGGACACACTGTGCAGCCCAATGGTACGCTGAGTGCATCGACATGAATTTAAACAGGTCTTTCGTGTGTAGAATTCCTTGACGCTAGCAACTAGACTGACAATCCCTGGTAGGTCTCATGGCTAGTTTTAATGTAGACAAGCCATAAGATCCCAGTGTGTTAGGTCTAAAGTGTAAACTAATTTTTTGGAGCCAGCAGTACGCTTTAGAAGGGCAATAAATGCAGTTGAACCTAGCCCATAAGTCACACCTCTCCTTGAAACTGGTTATTTACATGACAGTTTGTGACTTTGGTAAAAAATATCATTTCGGTAATGAAGGGGGTAAAACCATACAAGTGATTCTGTCCCTTTCTTGGATGATTCATTAGATGTGGTTCACCGGAGGGATTACAAGATTTTCTCAAGATGAAGCAGCATACAATTTTTGCAGTACGTTCGTCAGTGTTTTACAATACACGGGCACATCCTGCTGCTCCGTTGATGAAACAGAAGGGTAGGATGGGTGCTGGACCACGCAATGTTGTTTTGATATTTCATTACTCGGGTGATATCACAGTGCTCGTAAAAACTTCATACTGAGCTGAACTTTTAAGCCATTCATTATAGTGAGGCAGACAAGAATGAACCTATGAAAGTTGTTTAGCAACAGATGTTAGAGTAAATGTCAATGACTGCAAATGGAAACCTTAATTTATACCAAGCATGATGAAGAATTATTGGTTATAGGAGAAAAATATCTTCACAAGAGAACAAATTCTAGGAATCATGACTTTTGGAATAATGCATACTCAAGGGGTTGGGTCTTTGTTAGGGGAACTTATCATCATTTACAACAACTTACGTCGACTTCTGCCCGTGTATAATAAGACACTTTGCTGGAAATGAGAAACAGATCCTTCTAAAAGCGAAAACGGCAGGGACATCTGAGAACGAATCTTGCAGTGTTTTAACAAAATAGGTATCACTCACAAATTTCAAGAAATGGTTTTTCAAGCAAACAAGAAGAGCACTGTTAAACAGAAGATGCGTATCTCGACGGAACTTCAACTTTTACCTTATCACGGAAAAGTTTATGTTTATTTTAATGGTGGGCGAGACAGAGTTTGTTTGATCACGCGGTAGACTTGCACAAAAATTTCGTATAAACAAGCGTTCATCAATCTTAGGTACAAAAAAATTGAAATTTTCAAAACTAAGGTCAGCAAATAATATGGGGACTAAAACCCTGATCGACCAATCACGTCAGATGAATGTAGTTTACCCAACGTTTTGAGTTCTGGCCACGTAAAAAGCAAATAAATTGCCTGCCAGCTGTCAGCTTTTCAAAATCAAAGGCGAGAATTATGTGTTGATAGTTTCCGCCTGACATATTGTTTTGTTCCGCTTTATTCAGAGAGTAAGCAAGAATGATAGGCTCTTGGCGCCAATGTTACAACGTACGATCTAACACATAAAACGGCGTTCAAAGTCTCTTCTAGACTACAATGTCAACGCTGAAAGGGCAGAGCTATAAGTAATTTAGTTTCAGAAATGCCATTTATGTTTAGCCCGCAAGTCTAAATGAGTAATATCGACTCAAACAACCGAAGATTCAAATACAACATTCAGGAAAATGAGTATCGTTCTAACTTTCAGCATCATTCTTCATACGGATAATGTGCAGGTCAGCCACTCCAGGACATTGTTTTGTACACAATCTTTGATCAAAATAAACAAGCCGGGTTACGTGACACAGCGGAACCATCCGGGATCTTTAGGACAACCTAAAAGGTCAATGGTTTCGTAGTAAAGTTGAAAAGTATCGATCATTGTCAGTTAGCAGCACAAAGTACAGACACAAAAGTCAGCATAACATTCCTGCGTGCATCCAGTTAGCTTATTTCGTCCTTTCTATTTTTCAGTAAACCACGAACAATATCTGTCAGCGTCATAACCCAGAGAAACAAACCTTACGACCAGTGACATAAATATACGAAAAAGGGGGAAATAAAGGTAACGAAGTCATCAGACATCTCTCGGATGACCTCCATTTGGGACGTCTCAGGCGGTGTATTCCAAACAATCTTCCCCAAGACCATTTTGACGGCCTCATTTGGCCGAACAGGAACAGACCATTAACGTTTGAGTGGGCAGGTAATATCACACAGTTTTGGTAAAAAATCTATCCTCCTTACAGTTCGTGCTGATGAGTAACAAGAAGTATACTTCCAACATCTGAAAACAAGCATCAGGAAACTTTAATACCGATGGTTTTTAGAGATCCGTAAGTGAAGACAAATTTGACCTTAAATGAGGACCATAAGAGTAGGGTTGAGTCTCATCGGGCGCACCCGAGGTGTTCAGAGATTTCGAAAATTTGTAACGAATTTATTTTACCGGATGTCAGATTTCCTCCCTTTTGTTTAGAATTGAATCTTGTGATGCCAACAACTTAGCAATACGTCATCGCTGGCGGTAGACAAAGACCGCGTACAAAAGGATCATCGGCCTGTAGGTATATTAGGAGTGACACTCCTGTGGAAGTCATCACTTATAAGGTACTAGTTCCGTGTCTATTCGTAGCTGGCGAAGTGGGCAAAGTCGTGTTACTAATTGGCACTTAAGACTAAACTTCTGACAGACGTTGGGATATTTATTCTTTCTATTCACTTTGACAAAGAGGCAACAGCATGGAAACTCTACAGATAAAAACAACAAAAGTCTGGCCTCTGTTCCATCATCTGAAGGTACCTGCTTCGTACGGTGATTATCGTCAGCCGCTCTGACTTCCAATTATTTACTTCCCTTATAATATGCTCCCGTAAATAGAATCCGTCATTTTGTTGATGTCTAAATGCTGATAGCCCAGGTGGGTTTATTGGTGATCACGTGGCAACTGACCAAAAGCCAATATCTTCTATGTTCTTTAGACATTCGTTTTTATTTTACCCAGTGTTATTGAATTCCGAATAGAAAACACGGATGGCCCCATGGTTTTGATGCGGGTTGTAAAGTTACTTTGAGTAGCACATTTGCATTCTTCTGGGTAAACTGTGTATCATGAGACGCCAAAATTCCCTTCATGTTATCGCTTTGTGCGGAATCGCGAAACACAACCACAGTTGGCGTCTGGATTCAGCATTGCATAAACTACATTTTAGCGGGTTGAGAGGGCAAGCTGTTAATCTTGCATTAATAAACACTACAACAAATTCTAAGCGCTGCAACTCACTGCGTGCCGATTATTCTGTAAATCACGCAGGTGGCTTAATTTTCTTGCACAATGAGCCGAAATTTTAAACTCTGCTACCGTAAGCCTGTTTTTTATAGGACTGAAGATAACTATCAATAGCGGAATAACGTTTACTGACTTTCATTCATATAAGCAGTGCAAAGAAGTCAAAATAAATACTCATAAGCAGACGCCGGATAATCTGTGCCCGTTTATTGTTAGAATGTACTAAAATACGTCTACCCTGTAAGTGGCATGATGAAGCCACAATCTGCATTTTCACGCGTTTTTTCGTATCGGCTTAAAATTCAGTGAGATAGATCGGAAATTTTTCTTTACTTTTTCTGAGAAGTAAATGCCAGAATTTCTCTCTGGAGTGATCCTCCTCGCCCAATAAAATTGATTTACTGAATATTGCAATGACGGAAGATTAATGTGGGGACAATTTTGTGCAGCCAGGCAACACGAAGCAGCCGTAAGTAATCCTAACATGTTCATCCTGCTCTGTTATTCAGTAATGTGTTCTCCAAAACCTTGACGTAGTCTAAAGCGTGATGCAATTGTGGATAAGACAGATAACAGAAACGTCAACGAAATTTACTAATAGATAAGCAAAGTAACCAGACTTTGGCGTAATAACTGAAGGACATTGTTAGTTTATTCAGATAAATGCGCAGACCTGTGAAATAAAAACGTAGTTGGGAACGAGATTTGTGATCAGCAAGATAACTAGGAATCTAGATGTCGGGTGGTATTCTTGTGAGCCATATGGTTCCAAATTAAGCCATTCCCCGAATTATTCCACTGCAAGCCAAAGTACGAAAAGATGCCTTTTTGGCGGTTCCGTGTTTGTTGTGCTCTTCTTATTATCGCCTTGTTGGTTGCTTCTCTTGGACGTATGAAACCGACCTGTCCGATACCGACTTTTCTTCTTTGATATACCGTCTCCACTTCTAAAAGTCCACCCAAGATGGCTCGGTGGTTTGCCTGATTTTTGTATTATGGAGAGTAATTTTGCCTCGCCGTACTAAATGCGCTTCCAAACTGCCTGATCTATCTCTATGGGGAGAAGACCGCAGGGGATACATATCACAATAGCAAACACATTATTTTTTCCATAAAGATTCCGTCCTCTCAGCGAAGACACTTTACGCTGAAAAGCTGAGAAGCACCGTACAGTTGTTTGATCCTTATTTGAAGTCACCATCAACGAGAAACCCAGAGAATTTCAAACTCGCGACCTTCTGGCCGGTCGATGAACACTTCACCGCTGGCCACGAGCAGCTGATCAGTAGTGTGATTAACTATCAATTAAAATGGACATAACGCCGGTCACAGATACCACAGCACATAATCACGTATTGATTGGCTTCTTGAGTGGAAATATCTCAGAGGGAAGTTTCGCTGATCTCGTGAAATTATTCTTCCTCTGAGCTACTCACCAAATTTCTGCAACTCATCAATATTCGTTTTTGTTGTGGTATCTGACGGATGACTTTGATACGAACCGGACACTTGCTGGTATCAATCCCGCGCTAAAATTACGCGCACAGCAATGGGTGAGTGGAAGTTTGCAAAATGAGCCCCACCAAAAACGTTAGCACGAAAGTGAAACGGAATGAAAATACCATCACATCATAGAAATTGTAACAGTGGTATGAATGTTCCCGTTTTAAATAAGCTAACTTGGCTTTGCGCCGCCCTGACAACCGAAACGTCGGATTATAACACCTTGTTTCACTACGCTGTGTTTTGACTTCAGACTTTCCATATCATAAGTGTATGAAATTAGAATCCACGCTGGAGTGAAAATCACATGCACCCAACGCATTACGTACGTGACTGATACCCGGAAGTAATGTCACGATCACGGTATTTTGAAATATCCCAAGTCCCACATCCACACTATTGGACCATTCATGAGTCTGTAACTCACCCAAGCCATCTTTAGGAAGCAGTCTTTTGGTGAAATTTTCATGGTGTAAGGGATACAGGGTGAGAAAAGCTCTTCGAGAAGCAAACTCCGTTTTAGCCGATTCGTTTATGTCCAGGTTGTTTTTGGCCACACTACAGCGAAGTTTCGACATTTCAATCAACCTGAACCTGTCGTGAAAGTTGAATAACTACGGCTGTCATTGAAAGCTCAACATAGGCTGTTAATTTTACCTTGAACAAATCAGATTAAGTTAGTTTTAAGCTTTGGTTGTCTGTCTAAAATAGCATAACTGATGTATGAATTGCGCTGGTGCACTAAGATAGGAGCGCTGAATCATGTGAGCCTCAGAAAAGCCTTCCAGAATTTAGTGTTTTTAGTGATGGTAAGTGTGCCATTTGATTTATTCGCATCTGACTGTATTGCAAGTATTCATCATGAGCGTACATCTCGGCACATTGAGTGAATACCCGATATAAGGCGGCAAAGTATCTGAATTTGTTTCCACTCAGGGAAATAGTCTGAAAATCATTCCTGTTTTTTTATATTTTCTTCCAGAGATATGGTAGACAGATTAACACACTTACGTGAATTTTCCATTCGAGTTCAACTAATTAAGGTTTCCATGCTATTGGAAAGTACACGTGAAAAGTCGACTTTCTTCATCCCTAGTGCGCTAAGTTAAGAGCCAAGATAGTGGAACTGACGACCTTACGCATATCGTGTATCAAACTAAGAAACTTACGTTATCAAATGCACTACTTCCTAGTGATTTATCAGTTTCATTTCACAAAGCATCTAGGCTGGAATAATGACCGCTCTGATGCATGCATGTTGGTACTGCTGTACTGATACTGCTAGTGTAGTAGGATTATAAAAAAGAAGTCGAAAAATATCTATTAGGGGTACATATGAATTACACATGCCCTTAGTGATAAGAAAACCAACCAATATGGGCTACAGAGAAAACGGAGGAGGTGCTCAAAAAAACTGAGGTGATTGGGTAAACATGGTTCGCTAGTCCTGCCAGACTTTAAACTGTGGAACTTGCTGCTCGAGAGAAGGCCCGGAAAATTGGATATTTTTGCGTCCCTACTGTTAAGAGATTTCGCAGTTTTTCATCATATCGGCGGCTGATTTATGTGTTGTGTTATAGATGGTAAGCTAGTGTTATCGGAACGGCCGTTGTACTTTCTATCATCTCGCTTAATCATCCTGACTGGATTGTGGTTTGGTACTACAAAATGGCTAAAAGTTTTCATTAGGGCAAACACTAGTCTTCAAAACTATACAATTCATTTTCAATTCGTTTACTGTTAGGTTGCTATGAGCTTGATTATTACAAACTTTCTGTGTAAAATAAAACCGGTCTACGGAGGTTTTTCAAAACTTTTTATTTTTAGAAGACGAAAAATTGGTTCTGATGACAGGTACAAGGAAATATGAACACTGACAAATATGCCAATCAGGTGTTTCCAAAACATTCCACAGGACTTGCACCTTAAATCTCATCCGATATTTGGGGAACTGGGTTCAGTAGTTCAATGGAGCTGACAAAAGTATGGTTGAGCTTTTCGTGTCAACTCAGAATCATCTTATTCTCCTTGGATATATTATTGTCTTCGGAAGCTCTGCTTCGTTTTTCATGTGCCATTCCCGAAGTCATGGTCTCAGACAATGCTTGGGACCATCACGGTAATAAATGAAACCTTTTATCATTGCGCCAAAGCTAACGTGGAAATCACACGAACGGGATTCGCTCTCATTTGACTGATGGCGGCAAGTCTCAGTTGCGAGTATAACATGACACAAAAACTACATGTGGTAGGACAGTGAACCTACCCTGCATAGAACGGTCTAGTCGCGTAGATGTTCAGGGAGATATTTCCAGGTCCTCTGGACTGGATATAATGAACAAATGTTAGTGTGCAATCAGGCCATCAGGAGAAGGGCAATTTGCTTACCTTCGAATGAACATTAAGCTGGGAGCGATTAAGATGCAAGTAAATATAAGTCACTTATCGGTCTGTGTTGTAGCAGTATTTAGGTACGTATGTACAAGAATGACATGTCGTGTTCATTGAGCAGTGGTCCATGGTCATCTCGGATTTCGGAGTCATACAGCCTGCGCATGGTTCGAGGAGATTTTTCAGTTAATCACAACAACTTGATGGCATCTGATGACAAAAATATGGAAACCATGCACCACAGGTTTACCTCTATCGTACTAACCGGCTCGGTCGCAGGGGAAAATACACTATACACCATGGATCGGTTTACTCTGCTAGGTTCGTATCGGGGAAACGGCCGCCTTATCATCCTTTTTCTGTAAGAACCTGAACAAATCTACTTCCTCAAGAATTCCCGTGTATGATCAATTGAGGTTGGACCAAATAGCCAAGCACGCTATCTGAGAAGGTTGGGACAAGTAAGTAGGAATTTTCAAGTCTCACCTCACTCCTCTTTTGGCCAAATTGTGAATGCAAAATGATATGAAGATTCCCACCTCTCTATTCGTTTACGGTTTTTAGTATCCCAAGGTGATTTCGTTTTTCAACTGCATCGTAGAGTGCCTGACTTTTTTATACGGATTATGCAAATCACTTCGCATCCAACAGAATTTGACAGCAATCGTTGTAGGAGAGTTGTCCACTTTGCTTGATCTACTGTTAACTGGGTGGCGGAATTTATTTCTATCCTTATCGGGTTAACCGTAGGTTCAAAATAGAACATCTCAACAGTATGAGAAAACTACATCCGTGCAGTGACGTGCAACAATATAAGAATGACTAGATTGTGTTCAAAAACTCTGAGGTGAAGATGACCTAGTGTTTGTTGCACATGATCGCTGGCCATGGTAAGGTAATGTTTCGATTGTACGCTGAATCCGATAAGCGTAAACTGATTTTGGGCTCTGACACGGCTTTACCTTTAAAACCTGAAGTGATCAAAAACGAGCTGTTGACGATAATGCTTGTCCTCCTTTGGTGATTGGCTTGCTACGAGAAATCTGATGGTAAGGACACCTGTTATGATCCACTTATTCATCTGACATTATTCTGTAGTGTAAACACAACGAAATACGGTGAAATACAACCGGAGTGTCGTGAAGCAGCTTGGTTCCCTGATACTGAGGTTCAGAGTAGGAAAAACCACAGGCCGCTCTCCGAGGAATTATCACCTGACCCACTGATTCTTGATTCATGATTCTAAAATATCTATCAATCTATCTGTAACTGAAGTCAAGGCTCCCATAAAAAAACTTGCCATCGTTCAGTCCAGATAAGTTTATGATATTACTTAGAGGTAGACTTTGTTAGTGACCTTGATATACCCTTCAGTCCCAGGTTCTGTAACGCTAGTACTGAAGCCAGTCGATATAGTATGTGTACACAGGAGTTTTTTGTACACATGACACTTGTGTTTGAAGTGCAAGTGATTTACACCATGCTCTCTGTGCAATCAGTCGATTTGAAACTTTGGTGATGATGATGCTACAGGAAACAAACTAGCTTGCTCATGATTTAAACCAACTTGTTAGCCACACACAGAGGTAAAACACGCACAATGTGATCGGTCATAAAACAACAGCTGGTTCGAAGAATACCACGGTTCCTCCTCCAAATAGTGAGTGTGGTTGACATCGTTAGTAACGTGTTCCAGCTGCAGCGCTCGCTTTCGTTTGTTTTCACGAACTTCGTGACCGAAACTTCATCGTCACTGAGGATTATTTTCCAGAGCTTCTTCCCTCTTCATCTAGTTTCTTCCTTCTTTCTCCCCTTCCGTCATTACTTCATGTCCTACTAGTTTACACGCCTAATTGCAGACTAACTTACTTGCTTGCACGCGCACTTACTCTCTTACATAGCCATCCGAATTTACTTCAATTTTGGGATAGCTCTTGTGACATGAAAATCTATTGCATGCATGTCAACCATAACAGGATCCGCGCACTTTCACGCCCAATCTTGTGTGCAACAAATTACACCTGCTTGAATTCCTAAGTGGTCGACATAGCAATCTTTCGTAGCAAACTCACTTTATTGCTAAACATAACAGACATAAAGAAAAGAACGTGTCATCGCTGTCTGCCAAATTTAATACCATACAATGTTTGGGATGCGTCAACTGGCTTCGTTGACCATATTGGTAACAGTTCTCCGAAGTGATTAACTTGGTTTTCCTCATCTACAGAGTGATTTTGGAAGGTTATGAAATACACCATAACTCTTCCAGAAGCTCGCACAGAGCACAATTGTAATGGGTTAATTGTTGGCCGGAGGGTTGCGTAATTACCTAACTAGTAGTTCTCGGTGTCCCCGTAAGTTTCTCCGATCGGAGTGGCACGTTTGAGTCCCTCATTTAAAGATTTACATACTAAGCTATTCAGACGGTCAAATATTTGGAGTCTTGAAAATGAAGGGTTTTCATTATCAGCTTCCGTTCTTCGAGTGATCGCTGGGTCCTATACCAGTTATCACCAACTGAATTCCAGACAATAAAAATCAGTACCCCCGTTTTAGAGAGCTACTCGCACACGTGGTCGTGACAATCGGTCGCTATGCTGTAAGCATAGGAATAGATTGGGGTGGCGCTGAAGGAGTGCTTTTTCGTTTTTAATGTCCTGCTAGGAAACCATGCATGATGCTCAACTCATGTGTCCATGTGAAAGCACACTGCTCCAGTTAGGGAATAGTAGCACTGCGTATGCTCGGACTTGGTGAACAGACTGGACATCACCGTGGTGTGACCATTCGTGTACCTCGCCGACCCGTTGAGCAATATTGGGGGTGTCCCCGCGTCACTCGCAGAGTCTTTCATACCCGATTGGTCAATGGTTAGAGGTCTGATGAACACATTCTCCTGGCCCTCCAGATTGGGGGTTGGAACATATGTGATGACTGGTACTTTAAGAATGGTAATGTACTTGCATTTCCAGCCAGACACCGCTGCCTTGCGGTCAGGCTATTGAGCCAAACCTGATACGAAACAACATTGGCAGAAGTTCAAGATATTCCTCAACAGGAAACGCCCAAAGTCCGATGCGAATTGAGCCATGCGCAATCGGAAATGTCTGTGCAAACACAATACTGCAATTTGTTCTATGCGAAGACGTCCTGGCACTTTTCACCAAATGTACCTATAATTTTCATGACCACTGTATCGAAATATTTTTGCATACCAAGTTAAGCTGCCCCAAATTACTTTTAGGGTTGCCCACCACGCAGGACGTTTTGCATTCAGTAACACTGACCCTTGATTGTCTTTATTCAGCGAAAATTAAGTTAAAGATGGCTTTCATAAGCTTGCCTTGGGAGGGGAGTTTGGGGGGTGTTGTCCATTGCAAGGCTTCAGTTCATTATGTTTTGTCGGGTGGCTGGTAAGCAAATTTTAGTCGAAAGACTGTTTTACAATAATAAGGTGGATTGTGAAATCCGTAAACTCTTGAGTGAATGGTTATGGTTAAGAACTGTCAGCGGACATCTACATAAGAAGGCTCACTAGTTTACTTAACACAAGAGCTATTCTCGAGGCGTGGTGCTCCACTTAAACCTTTCTTGCTTTTTTTTCTGCGCTTGTGTTTTCATGACTTTGTACAAAATATAGTTTCACACATGTAATGTGAGTTTTTTTCGAATCAGTAGAACTGTCTATGGTTCGTGAAGAAGTTTATTAGTTATATCACACGATTCCCAACTGGGTACTGGGAGAAAGGTGATCAAATTCCCAAAACCAGCTTAAGGATGATTAGTTTGCCAAAGTCTGAGTGTGGTCTATTCACCACAACTAAGTTCCTGCACAACCAGCCTCATCCTACTTTCGGCCAGAAAGGGCGAGCGCACCGATTCACCGATACGATGGTTTTCTTACCTACTAGTTTCGCCTATTATGGTGAGCCATCGATAAGAGTTTCGGGATGTCAGATGTGACAGGTACGCTTGCACTCGCACATAGCCTCTGAACTAACTGTTTGGGCACCCTCAAATGCCTCAGGCTTCGGCGTGTGCTCACACGTCACCATCAGGTAAGGAAGCAGGAAATGCGATGCTTTTGTCTTTTCCGGTGCGTTTGAGCCCATCTATTGGCCCGATAGCCAGGGATAACGTCTTCGAATTCGTTCGGGCTGAAAGAAGGCATATCATCGGAATACGAACTCTGTTGGACATAATCGGCCTAATCATCGACAACAATACTCTACGCTCTGTGCTGCAGTATAGCACTGGTGATGTCATGCGACTGTTAGCAGATGAATTGGTGGCACTCATTGGTCCACGGTGTGGGCGTGTTGCCCACGGAAAACGCTACTATTCAGTTTTTGTGTGGTGAGAATTTTTGGTGCAGAAATGCTTTGCGTAATGAACTCGAGAAATATATTCTTCCTGATCAGAAAATATTTTTGGTTCGATAATACAAAAGCTTTTGGTTCACAAATCATTGGATCCACTTGTCATTATCTGTTCCGAAGTCGAATTTTTCACAGTTAAATACCGAGGTGTTTATTTGTCTGACTTGCGTTTACATGCTGACAAACAACTTGACTTTAAAGTCGCTTTTTGTGTCAAAAAAACGGATGTGTTGTATTTAGATACGGTTTTGAACTTCTACTATAATTTCATCACATTTGATGTATCAACAACTATTGGCGTTCGGGTAACATTCGACCACCATCGGACAAGCCGAGTTATTCTCAGAAGTCGTCGTGTAGCATGTGTGCAGGAATACTACTGCTGTGATTTATTCTCTACGACTCCCAGTAGTCTAGGTGGTACGTTCAAAAAACCTTAATTTATATCTAGGTCAGTGGGTTCGAGACCAGGTTTTCAGTAGTTTAACGAGCCCCTCAAGAACTTTCACTGGTGGTTTAATTTGCCTGGACATCTTTCTGCGTTCAAAAGCCACACTTAGGTAGGGATTGCTTGTATGCCTTCTTTTGTGGAGTTCTGTTTTCAAGTAAGCAATACCTCCCCCATTCCGATCGCCACAGCCAAGTAGTCGAAGATTACACGTGCCTAAAATTTAAAGGCATCATACCTCCAGCAAAATTCAACAGAATCTTCGTTTCGTCCAAAGCCACGCTAATCAAGCCGGTGGACTTTACTTGGCCTCTAAAATCCGGGAAATTATGTTTGATTGGACGTTTTAGTTGACATGTCATTCGTGAACTTACTTAAAGTTTCAGTGATATATTTATCAGCGGAGTTTATCAAAGCATTCTTCAAGAACCCTCAGAAAACATCCTAAATCGCTAGAGGCCTTCTAATGGAGAAAGGCAACAGTATCAGTGACCAGGTTACAAAACAGACAGCTTGACTGACCGGTTTCAAGTTTCCACCATACTTTTGTGCAAGCGAAGCTCAAAACGGCTAGCTCTTGGAAGATGCAGCAACCAAACTTGCTTGCTCAAAATCTATTGATCCAAAATGTTTGACTACCCCAAAAAACTAAACAGAACCCACACGCTTTTTCAAAACGGTGTGTCCTAAGATCCCTTTTCTCACCACCACATACTTTTCTATGAACTTATAATCAACTCAAATTAGCACGTTAGCATCTCGAAACTTTTTTCTTTTGGTCCCTCCGCTGAAACGGATAAAAAGGGACCTAAAGGTTTCTTTCAAGAAAAGTGACGGCTAGGAAGTAAACATTTAGCCCCATGAGTGGATCTTAGAAAAGCAAAACAACTTTTTTACCAAAATAGCATATCAAGAAGCATTGGAAGTATACTTGAGAACGCACCTAGCAAAAGTTCGTCTTAGATGCATATGTCCCCGTGTAGGAAAAGCCTGTGTCTCCTGTCCTTGTTGTGACGGCATTTTATGGCTGCTGGACGTGTATGCAGTATCCTCTGGGAGTGGGGTCTGAGACCCAAAAGACGTGGATGCTAGTTAAAATTTGGGTAAACCACACTGAATTGGTCTTAGTTTAGGTTAGAGTATCTTGAGAAAAACTTAGTTGCTGGACAATGACCTTGTTTGATCTCCTAAACGTTGAACACTAACGTTCGTAGCTTAGTGTAGGTGCCTAGCTAAAAAGCTTCACTGGGCTGCAACAAAGAGTTGTCATACGAAGATGATTCTTTTCGTGAAAGCGTAAATCTCACCTTAGTAACGCAGACCACTTTTATTCAAAATATCCGCAATATGTGAGCACTAGTTCACGGTGTCTAATGGATCGTTTTCGGTTTATTAATTTACTTTTTAAGGATAATATTCTTAAGTTCGTTCCGCACACGAAGGAGCGGTTGATTCTGTCTGACTGGCTGTCTAATAGTTGCGGTTCTTTGATCAAAATTAATCAAGCCTGACAAGCAACGCGCGTTTTCATGACAAGGAAATAATGACTTATCCGTAGGTGAACAAGGACTTTCGTGACTTGTCTTTCTGCTACACTGATCCTAATTTCAGCGGTTCTGAGGAAAGTAAACAGCGAAAGTCAGGTGTGATGTGCCTACACTACCATCTTGTTTCCGGGTAAGACCAACGACTGTGGCCAGTCGGCTAGTCGCCTAATATGTCCTGTGTTCTAATAAATGAAAGGTTTCCAGTTGTCATAAGCTCCACTGGAAATTAAAGGCAAATATGACAGAGCACTTCAGTAACAACCATACAACCATCATTGGTTGGTCGGCAAAATGAACTGAGTTGAAAAAAACTATTCGAATGACCAAGAGTCAGCATGGATCAAACAGTAGAAAAGAACCAATTATATCGGAGGTCAGTCAGATCTGATTCCCAACTCTGAGACAAACTAGTGGTTCGCGTTGTGCATTTTTTATGCGCACATGCTGGGTTTGTATTGCTTACAGAATGCCAACAGTTGCACCGAGAGTTTCAAATAACCACTCCTTAGCTAATAGGATCAGTTTAGCGAGCCCGCATGATAGTTGCAACATCATCAGTTCCGGACTCCTAGAAGAGTTCATTCCGGGTGACCACGGGGGTAAATCTCCATGTCAGCAATACTCTGCTGGCAAAAATGCAAGGCGGACATTCTTGTACCTTAGAGAAAGTATGCCAGTACTTATCTGTATTAGACGGAATTATGTTCCTCGATTGTTTGACAACATTGAAGCATGATTCCGATTTGTACAGCACGGCTGAGCATGTGTTAGAAAGAACTGTTCACAGGTTCTGAAGAGTGATGGCTTACACATCAAACGAGATCACTATATGCTAACCATTTGGAAATTCGTCATGGGTAATTGTACGATTTGTTGATTTTCTATTCATGCCACTCCCATTTAGGTAGTTCTGCTTTCTTGATAATTATCTCAGAGTTTGACCACATCTTTTTCATGGGACCACTGGGCACAACCTTTGATCTTCCTCGAAAGCTTCCAGGGGTCCCCTACCCATCTAGATACTCCTCACCACTGGGTCCAGGAGATCGATACAGCCAGGGCGGATGTTGGTCACCGTCCGAGACAAACCAATTGCAGCTCAAACTGTGAACATGGTCGCCCATTCAGACGAAGATTTGAGGGCACCCAACGTGCGCTGGTATTGGTAACACCCTCGCATCACACACCGGACAGAGAATACCGCCAAGTCTATCATCATGGTTGTAATTTACTTCATGGTTTTACGTGGGCTGGGCTACTGCCAGGGCGCCCACACCTTGAGAGGAGGAAAATTAGGGTCCTCAACCAGAGCCTTTGGCTCAATAGTCTGAACATAAGGCAGCGGTGTTTGGCTGGAAATGCAAGTACATTGCCGTTTTTAAAGTACCAGTCGTCACACATGTTCCAGCCTCCAATGTGGAGGGCCAGAAAACTGTGTTCGTCAAACCTCGAACCATTGACCAACCTGGTATGAGTGACTCTGCGAGTGTCGCGCGGACACCCCCCCCCAGTATAGCTCAATGAGTCGGCGAGGTACACGAACGGTCACACTACCGTAAGGTCCAGTCTGTTCGCCAAGTCCGAGCATACGCAGTGCTACCATTCTCTAGTTGAAGTAGAACTCGTGTTTAGTAATATATTGGCTTGATGTTAGCTGACCATATTGACTGTGTTGACGGAGAAAGAGCACAACTGAAGACTGTTAACATTTGGGGTTCTGGAAAAAAACACCAAAAATCTACAGTGTGTAACTCTGAGATAATATTTTGGTGAGGCTTTACTCAAGAATCAGGTGAGTTTTTGCCTAGCATATTGTCCATTCTATTTTTGGCAGGCCACTGAAGCGAATCTGGTGTTGAACCGGCGGACACATTCACTTATTTAGTTAATCACAATTGTGATTAACCCCTCAAGTGGATTGCACAGAGCTGATTTTAGTGCTACGTGCAAGCAACTGTTGTCAACGTCAACCGAAGGGAAAGACTCTCTGGGCCAGCATGTCGCGGACGACTGAGAGCCACTTGCGGGCCCGGTCATGAAGGCAGAGAATTGCGCAACAACATAAGTTTCTCCGTATCCAGGTGGTGGTTTTATCCATCAATTCACTCAACCTGCAGCAGAATACTGCAAGTTATGGTAACAGTACCCTTCAGGGGATATCAACAGCTGTATCACTTACTTGGTATCGGAGACTCAGGCGGAACACCAGTAGCCGGATGGCAACTGATATTATAGTTTCACAGTGAGACAGTAAAGTAGACCAGATGGTGATTGGAAATTGAAGCAGATTTAACTTAGGCAAATTACTGGTGGTGCTGCGATTCTTACTGATGCTTCCGTGGTGGTTGAAACTGAGTACACTGGTGACTGGTAAGTTTGCTATTACTTCAGCATGTTTACCATAGGTTAATGTGGCTGTACTGGAAGCATCACGGTGGCTTAGGAGGACATGCCTTTTCGGCGGGGATGAAAACGACAGATCTGAAATGTATACAGTCTTTTTTCCCGAAAAACTTGAGTACGGATCCATCTCATCAGTTACCTCCAACGAAACTTGATTGACCGTTCAAGGAAAATAACCTGAAGCTGGTTACAAATTCTTCTTTTTTGGAACTTTACAGGACAGCCAAGAAGAACATAAAACATCATTCTGGTAGAAGAATACTGCATAAATACAGCTGTGCAAATACAAGGGTAATTGTTTTTTTGGCGCAAGTGTTGATTGGAGGTGGAGCGGGAAGGATTTCACGAACGGTTGTCGGCTATCGTCAAGTCCTTTCAATCAAATCAACATTCAACAGTCATAAATGATCTCAACCTCTGAACAAGTTTAGTTTAATCAAACTGAGTGCGCCTTGAAGCAGAGCCAAAAATGCCTGGTAGGCCAAAACAAATCGTCAATAGTCGCATTCCGAAGCAATTTGTCAGTCGTCATTTGAACACTGCAACTCAAATCCGATGCCAATAGAAATTTTGCTATTAAAGGAGATGCGAGTAAGCTTGGAGAAATGTAATCGTGGTTTGAAATCTTATGAAGTTATGTATGCATGTATGAGTTGCTGCTCCTGAAAAGAGCGCACCCTCGGAACAGGCTATAGAAGCGTTCTTCATGAAGTGCTTCTTCACGCCACACTCTTGGTAAAGTACTTTTGTAGTATGCTTCTGTACATCTGTGACCAAAGCTAAATATTATAGTAGGAGACACATTAAGAACTTCCTTTTTTTAACTAGAGGGAAATAAAACCGTTTACTGTCGATGTGGAGGGCAAGTAGGAAAATAAATCTTTTGGGTTTGTGGGAAGAATCTGACGATAGTTGCGTTCGATTCTCAAAAAATAAAGTAGAATCAGAGGACAAACAAGCAAAGAACATAACAGGGTTTCAGCTCATGATTTTGCTTGTTTGGTGCTAAATTCCAGCAAAGGCTGTTGTTCGCTTTCGCGATGTGATGTGTTCTCTAACTGCTATCTACGCAACTGGCGACGCTCTTAGACAAGCAAGCTCATCACAGGGTATTGTGAGTCACTTAAACTCGTCTAGAGCGTAAAGCTTACATTCTCCAGAGCAACAGACGAACTGTCCATTAACGCCATCTTCCCGTGCACTCTAAAGTCGGATAAAGCCGGATCTTTCAAAGCAATCCATATAGTGCCGACTAGGACGGGGTTCAAAATTGGCTCGGGACAAAAGATAGGTTTATGCACTTGTTAAGTATATATATATATATAATATATATATATATATATATATTCATGTTCAGTATATGTGCGTGTACGTGTACATATCTGTTATAACAAACTACGGGGTGACCTACTACTGCTGACTTCATAAACCGATTATTCGCCACGGTTAATTCGCCTATGAAATCTGCCATTCTTTCAGGCATACAGAGGATTTGTTCAATGGCCCCCTTTAATCTGTGAGCCCTGGTGGCATACGAAACCAATCCATATAGTCTCTCAAACTGTTCAGAGTCGTATTCAAGCTTTCAAACTTGTGACCTGATTGATGATCCTGTGAGTTGGCTTACTTAATGGCTTGAAGAGGTGAAGTGATAATCTTTGTACTGCCCATTCTAGGCCTAATTTAAGTAGTCACCTTATCTTTATTAAACTGCATGACCCTACCATCCGCTGAGATTGGTTGGATCCGGGTTGGCAACTGTCTGTTTCCAGTGCTTGAGGCAACATTTGGTAAACTTATGCTGATGACTAACCTTCTGGTTAGGTTTTGTCGGAAAGCTCTTTGATTGGGGTTCCTAATCGTCTTCGTCACTGAGCTGGAACATCTGGAAAGTACCCTAGATAAAACACCAAACTAAGTTCCAACCACAATCTAGTTTCTCACCGCACCTTTCGTCACCTGAAGACACTGGCGCTGACATCCTTTTTACTGCAGACAACGGGATGAATAAATGAAACTCTGCTACTACCAGCATCTTCAATAGTTCGTTATTAGTACTTCTTACATCCTCTCTCAATCCTTCTGGGGTTGGTCCTCTGCGGAGCAACAGGCTCTGTTTTTGCTACTTTTTCTGTCCCTAATAATGATAAGGACGAGAATGAGGTGTGGATATATTTGTACCTAGTCAAGTAAAGTATTGGAGCCCATTCTCAGGAGATTCAATGGATCGCCTTAAGTTCGCAAGCTATTCACATTGCTGGTTCCTCCGGCATACTAGAAATTTGGACGCCTGCCAAAGTTTCCACTGTCATTTTTCACTTACATCGTTCCAGATTAAATATTCGAAGTGTGTCTTGGAAGCGTGTAAAAAATATCCTATTTCCAGTCTGAATAGATGTGTATGGACGTTTTCTGAGTCTTTGAAAGTTACCACGAAATGTCCACTTAAAGGATAGCTTTTTCTTCCATACAAACTTTCAGGTACGTTGGAAGTGCCAGGTTCCAGGGCACATCGAAGCAGCTTGACCACGTTTTTAACACAAGTTGGACCTACATCATTTCTTTGGACTGTGAAGTAAACCAAACTCAAAGAACGGTAAGAGATGCAAGGAAATGAACTAACAGAGAAGAATGAAGTTGATATTTGAAGCTGAGTCCCAGAGTTTAGCATTCAGCGAGGCTTATCAAAAGTTTTATACGTACAAATGAGTTTTGCTTTCCGGTTGCTTCTCCACAGCACTATAAGCCATTAGGATTCCTGATTAACAAAATGCTTTGCTACCACAAGTTCAGGAGCTGTTTTTTAGCGAGGTGTCGTGTTCCATCAAGCAAAATAATCCTTAGCGAACTATGGTTTACTCTCCCCCTCTCAAACCCTATGTGTAATGTTCAGCGATATCCTAAATATTGTACCAGCCGAAGCGTAAACCAGCCTTTGTACAGCCCATTCGGTTGAGGAATTTCATAAACGAGAGATCCAGCTGGGTTTCAGCTGATTCTTTCGTTTAAACCTCATTATTGCAGAAATGAGTGTATTTTGCCGAGATTATTAACGAGTTCCTTACTCCTCAAATCGAGAGGCATCTGTCATGGTGCTGCCAATAAGTTTGATCGAGACTCTTAGATGGTCTAGTATCAGTTTCATTAATACTGGGGTTCATCGTGTGTGGAATAGTTCTTCGATTTTCTTGCAGTCTTGGTTGAACACTGAATAGGGAACTTGTGGAGATGAACACTTGTTTGAAGATAAGATGGCGTTAACTAGAAGAATACTTTCACAACTTGAATGTCATTTCGAGTTCAACAGAAAGTGGCCCTTTGCAGCACTTCCGAATAATTAATATAGCAAAAGAGAGATTAAGCTGAGATTCTTGTAATTCTCCCGTAATCACCATCCTAATTTTCAGTTGGGTGTTTATCTCCAATATCAGCGTGGTACCTTCAAGGCGATCTTGAGAGTTGGAAAACTAGCTCTTTCATTGAAAGACGGAACACAAAAGACAGAAACATCTCACGAAGTGTTCAAATCCCCTGCCGCACACCAACCGCCGAGCATGTTCGTGGGATTTTACAGAATTTAGCATAGGCACCGACAGCACCCTAAGAATACACCTGACACCCCGCAAACCACATTACTTCGGATGAAAGCTGGCTTCAAATGTGAAATATGTTAGGGGGATTGCAGTGCCGCCCACATAAAAGAAACTAGCAGATAGCTGAAAGCACGTGTAGCAAATCACAAAGCACATACGCGCTTTCCACCTTGAAATCCCCTCAACACCAAAACCTGGAGGAAGAATGAGCCACCAATCCGGTGAAAAACCAAGGTGTTTTACTCAACAAGGATCAGTTGCTTCCAAGTAGTCTATCACTACAAGCCCTGGGGTGCTGAGTAGATGCTTCGGCAGTTTACACAGGCCACATGTTTTAATCGGAACGGCAACCAGCTCATATCCGCTTTGTGGTCAGGTTTATCAACATCAACAAATGGCATGACTAGCTGACCATTTTAACCAATTAGAAAAACCGATGTGTGCTGATCTCACACACAGTATCGGTCGATTATTGTGCCGTTGGTCTTTTATGCTTCCGATTATTCTGCTCTTGATGAGGGCCACCAACAGAAATACCGACGGTTTGCTCTTCACTGATAATCTTTCCAACTAGCGCTTCAGCCAAAACAAATCACGTAGGATCTTGTGTGTATGACTTATGTGGTGTTTCTGGCGCTTTCTTCGTCAAATAGTGCCAGTGGAGCGGTGTAGAGGAAACGGTTTTCGCCTCAACCCTAGAAGTTCTACACAACCTCATATGAGTTACGCGATATCCCTTCGTGCTGGGATTTCCTCCGTCTTCCGCAATATTTTTTTTAAACTACAGTGGCCAGTGTTCTCTAGTTTGAATAAGTTTGACCATGCGCCTAAATTCCATGTTGAAACCGTGCGCGTATCCATGTCAAAAGTTTAAAGAACATTTAATGCTACGAGTAAAAGCAATAGACTAAATCAGGTATGAGTTAAAGAGTTGCTCTACGTTCCTTGTCAGTATCCAAGCGTACATTAAACAGCTCGTCACTGTTGTTACTATTGCTAATCTATTCCTCGGCCGAGGTGCTTTGACCTTCGGTCCAAACCAGACGCATCATGTCTGGTTTTAGTTGCCGTGACAGAGCTGTGACCACCTCGGGCAATGTGTGGTGTCACATTCCAATAGAGAGTTTATTTGAGGGATCTTTTCACTGATATTCGACAAACTAAATATAAATGATCTCATTTTTAGATATTCTATGTATTGCGCCAGAGGAACTTTAGCTATTGAAATCTGTGCACAGAATTGCGAAATAATGGACCTCAGTGATTCCTCAGGTTTGGGATTACATCAATTTCAAATGATAAAACTTAGTTTCGGGGATGAACTTGTCACCATGCAACGATAACAAAGGTTGTCTACCTGAAAACTCCTCAAAAGTGAATGACTATTTTGGTGCTAGCTTGCCGATCAGCGGAATCCTAGTTCCTGCAGGGAGGCTATTTCACTTGAAACTGTTCATTAGCGGACTTCCAATTCACAAGGTCAGGTGTTCTCCACACAACATATTCTATATTGGCGCGCACTCAACTAAATTTTCTTTTCAGACAACGAAACATTCTTTGAGTTTTCAATGGCATAAACTGTGGATTTAAGTTCCAGTTCCCTCGATAAATCATCTCCTGTCTGTCTACCTAAAATATTTTCCCAATAGAGTTCGTTTGATGCATGCATCTTAATGGCTGCGGTTCTTGGCGGCTGAGCAGCCGAACAATTAAGTGACTGACGAAAGCGAAACAGATAAGATTTGACGTTTATTTTGGTAAAAATCCTGGTCACTAAAATTTTCAGGTTACAATTAGATTACATTCTGTTTACTCCGGTAAGCGGCCTTACAATGCTGTTGGAAGAGAACCTTGGGCTCTTCCGACTTGATGGGAGAGAATAGCGTTTGTTTCTAGTTGTCCGCTGAGCGGGAATTTTGTCCTCTCACTGATATATAAAGAGTTGGCGGTGCCATGCGCTAACAGTGTAGTGAATGGGCCTTTTTTACGTGTGCTCACACTATTACCCTACTGAGAAGTTCTGACGTGCACCAACAGAAGCAAAACTTGAGTTTAATGCGTTTTTGGCGCATACAAACAAGGAATACTCCGTCACAGGGACCTTGCATTCCGACTGCACTGCTTCGGAATGAGTTTATTTTTGTTCGGGTGAAGGAGCTGAAGCTGTATCTTGGCATTAGGCAGTATGTTTTTCGCAGCATTGTATTAAGTTTCATGTCAGCATTTCCCTTTAAGTCAGTTACCGATTGGTCCGTCGGGTGCACTCCTATCTTGATTATGGATGGTAGTGTTGTGGCTGTTATGTACTATTGTACTATTGTACTACTGTGTACTTTCCTCTTTAGTTAGTTAGATAAACGTTGCAAGCATTCGCGTTTTACGATTTCACCTGATTAATCTGAGAGCTGCCGTCGTAATTCTGTCACTTGCCTTGACTATCTGGACTACGATAGCCAGTGATGGGGCTTCCTAATTAAAAGAAGTCTGATGGTAGATACAACACGGTCAAGAAGTCTAACACTGCCATTGCATTGGGTAACCCAAAGTTCATACATTCTGAATCACAGTCGTAAAAGTTTCTTGGATTATGGTCAACTCGGAAAAACGCCTGACCACTGTTACCCTAAGACGTGACAAACCCTTACTTCTCTCTTTCACCGAAAACACGTGTGACGATCTAAGAGGGAGACAATACAGTGCGTTGTACATTGAGCAGCACCGGGTACCTTGCCAAGCACTGTTTTGGTTTAATTCCCTTTGGAGGACTCAGACGACACATGCTCGGATGAATCTGTGGTGAAAAATTTCTGACACGGAAAATCGAAAGATTCCAATATTGTATCAGACATCATTAATCAGGCCGGGAAGTAAAAAACGCCCATAACACTTCCCCTGTCAGCTGTCAATCACATAGGACCAATCCAAAAATACTTCAGACCGTCTGCAGTAATGATGTCCTCGAATCTGGGCACTGTATCAGAGTGTGATCACATGAAAACATGGATTGAGCATCAGACATGTTTACCTAGCAGGACATTAAAAACGAAAAAGCACTCCTTCAGCGCCACCCCAATCTATTCCTATGCTTACAGCATAGCGACCGATTGTCACGACCACGTGTGCGAGTAGCTCTCTAAAACAGGGGTACTGATTTATATTGTCTGGAATTCAGTTGGTGATAACTGGTATAGGACCCAGCGATCACTCGAAGAACGGAAGCTGATAATGAAAACCCTTCATTTTCAAGACTCCAAATATTTGACCGTCTGAATAGCTTATTATGTATATCTTTAAATGAGGGACTCAAACGTGCCACTTCGATCGGTAAAACTTACGGGGACACCGAGAACTACTAGTTAGGTAATTACGCAGCCCTCGGCCAACAATTAACCCATCACAATTGTGCTCTGAAGGCGGGCCTCTGGAAGAGTTATGGTGTATTTCATAGCCTTCCAAAATCACTCTGTAGATGAGGAAAACCAGGTTGATCACTTCGGAGAACTATTACCAATGTGGTCAACGAAGCCAGTTGACGCATCCCAAACATTGTATGGTATTAAATTTGGCAGACAGCGATGACACGTTCTTTTCTTTATGTCTGTTATGTTTAGCAATAAAGTGAGTTTGCTACGAAAGATTGCTATGTCGACCACTTAGGAATTCAAGCAGGTGTAATTTGTTGCACACAAGATTGGGCGTGAAAGTGCGCGGATCCTGTTATGGTTGACATGCATGCAATAGATTTTCATGTCACAAGAGCTATCCCAAAATTGAAGTAAATTCGGATGGCTATGTAAGAGAGTAAGTGCGCGTGCAAGCAAGTAAGTTAGTCTGCAATTAGGCGTGTAAACTAGTAGGACATGAAGTAATGACGGAAGGGGAGAAAGAAGGAAGAAACTAGATGAAGAGGGAAGAAGCTCTGGAAAATAATCCTCAGTGACGATGAAGTTTCGGTCACGAAGTTCGTGAAAATAAACGGAAGCGAGCGCTGCAGCTGGAACGCATTATTAACGATATCAGCCACGACTGACCACGACTGAAGGCAACTCAATTTATCCACGGTTTACCCTCCAGGCGTCAGGTGATCCAGAAGGGTCTCCTTATCCTCTAAATGGTGTGAATATTTCGTTAAGTACGAGAGCTGAGGGCACTGTTTGACTGGATTCTTGAAATGTGTAGAGTGCGTGCAGTTAGACTTTCCGGGTTCGTCAGAATCCGAAACCAGCAACCCCAAACCAGAAATATCGAAGTTTACACCCCAACAAACTGTAGCAGTATCGCTGGCAAAGATGTTTCCAGTAAAGAACCTTCAAGGACTCTGTGGATGGAAAAGTGTAGGGACATCAGTATTCTGACTGGCAATTTGAATGGCCATTTGGGAAGAATCAACACGACTGAGAGCCATCTTGGCGAAGGATTTTGGATGAATGATTCCTGATTCGACAAAGTCAGTTGCTTCCCACAACTGCCACCATCTATCAGTCGAATGCATAATCTTTCAGTAAAAGGACTTTATGCATTTCACTGAAGCCATTATTCAACTATCTTGGGATGAGACTCGGTTGTTGCGTACACAAGCAGTAAAGTGGTAAAGTAGCAATAGTGGTAGTAAAGAAAGTGTGGGACAAGTTTCCGAATAGACTGACATCATTTGTGTTTCCCCCATTTTTGCGCACATCAGCTTGGTGAAGGTGGCACGAATCCTTTGGTTAGGATTTATATGCTGCCACGTCCAAAACTATGTTCCTCAACAGGAGCAATGATCTCGCACACTATTTAAATGGCTGGAGCATTTTTATTGCTCCATGGCTGAGAAAATCCGGCTGATTCGAAAGCAAACAAGTGTGGAATGGTGCAAAACCTGATTTTAAACGTTACTGACTTGTTGTTTCTTCGCTAAAATGAATTTCCCTTCCAATTGCCCACCTATATCACGCACATTCTTCGAATATTCTCCGAACGTTCATGAGTAAGTACTTAAGAAATAAAATTTGATTGCCCATCATATCTGATGGGCACCTATCCGTTTCCATTGTTCCTAAACCCTCCGTCATTGAGTCTTAGGGTAGTTTGTCGTTGGAACTTTGCGTTATTTGCTGTCCATCCTACTTTATCAGGACAACATGGATTGATGTTCCGAGAGAACTCAAGTAGTTCGTATGCAGTAAGGTGTCAGCGTCGAATGGTATACATTGCAACCAGAGACTTTGGCAACTGGGATTTTACTTATGGATTTCAGTGACCTACGCGATCATTGAGAGTCACTCAGTACAGAATTGTCTTAAGTTAAGAAAAACGGATAGGAACGAGCCAAGTGTCCTTAAAGACCCGATGTCCGGGAGCATTATGGTTGTTCGAAAAGTTGCAGGTACATTAAACTGTATACGATTGGGTCGTTGTAAACCAGTGTGGCTGTTATAATCCATCGTAACCGAAAACGTACAGTAAAGTACATCATAGTAAAAAATTCGTCTTTTAGGTAAAAAACGTGTAGATATTTCTGTATAGATTGGCTGTACTGTGAAGTAATGCGACAGTAGTGAAACTACAGTAAGGGGAAGTGAAATAAAGTGAACAACACTATTCAAAATTGAAACGCGCATCAGTTTTACTGTCCCATTGCTTAAAATGTGCAAGGTAGTGGTTCCTGTAGGAGTGCAAACCTCTTCTCTTAGGCGTTGATGATTGCCGTGAAGTGCTAAAACTGGCATGTACCTGGAGCTTTCCATAATCTGGTCATGATATCAAGCCTTTCGCCTAACCACATAAGTACTATTTTCATTTGAATTCGATAGAGCGAGTCCAAAATGGTTGTTTAGTTTGTAAAAGTGCATACCCTTCGTACTGTCAACACTTGGAACATTCCCGGAAGTGATATTGGCTGCACAGGAGATTATTTTCAACGGTTTATTGACTGAGCTTATGGACCGACGAACTGACCTAACAACCTAAGATACTGAGGTGGAGCTATGCATTTCTTTACAAATAAAGTTGGTGTTACTAGTAATATACGACTACGAGGACAAACGTTTGACTAAAATGCCATATCCACGCGCTGAACCATCTCCTCGTGCTGCCGACCGAACAACTCGGACGTCAGTGTCGATGAGCTAAGAGTTCAGCAACTTCAGACAGCGCCAATCGCTCTATTTGGCTACAATGTGCTGGTTACTTTTGACAGTGTACAACACGAATCATTTGGCGCCTCCTCACCAGTTTCAACCAGTACACATCAGAGATTCGTGGGGCTCATGTATGTGGAATGTGAAGAGTTTTGCAAATCGAAAGCTGGCTTGGTAGCCCATCGTCGAGTTTACGTTCATGAAACTGTTGGCACAAACGTGGTCGCATAATTGGCCTGCATTAAGTATTCTCGTCTTCCTCCAACGAAGACTGGTCTGAGTCCACACGGCCGACATGCATACCCCACTCAGATCAATGCAGATAAGCTTGGCGAAGTGAGGAATTATGGTGTCCGCTGGTCCCAACAAGAGTCACAATCACTCTTGCGCATGGCTAAGAATCTATATCCGTCCTGTGACACGCAAACCACGCTGGTCGTGAGACTGGAGCAATATTTTCCTGATCGGTCGGCTATCAGCATCAAAACCAGGTTACGGGTGCTTAACTGGCAAGCAAAATTGGACGAATTGTCATGATCAAACCATCAGTCAAACAGTGGCCCATTCCTCAGAAGCTGATGACTATAGCATCTGGTTTAAACAAACCATGGATTGCGCCCTGTCATTCCTGGAGTCCCACGCCGACAGTTCTCTTGTTAGTGTGGACCTTCGGGCATTTGCCAGAGGGTTGCAGTCTGGTATGACGGTACCGGGGCAAGTCCTGTCACTTATGGACCTCCACGCCTCTAAGGCATTTCCCTCATGGGGATCCTGTCTCCCGGCGCCGTCGTCAGCTAGCCCATCGTGTTCCGGCTAACCGAAAGCAGATCCGCCGAGGCAACTACGTCGCCATCCAGACCCTATACCACCAAAGACGGAAAGACAGAGCAGCTGCTGTGCTCGATGGGCGGAAGAAGGACATATAAAAAGGTAACAGCGGCCTACCTCTGGATACCGAGCAGTATTGGAAACAGGTGCTCTCTGTTCCAAAGCACGTGGATAGTCGGCCAAATCGCGCAGTGCTACCATCCGAATGGAGTTTGATCGAGACAATTTCAGATAAGAAACTCGGCCGTACGATCCGTTTGATGGGCAATTCCTCCCCAGGCCTAGACAAGCTCACATCCAGGATGCTTCACTGGTTCAGTGCCAACGCCCTTGCTGGGTATTCAACTTCTACTAGCTGGGGGTTGTCCGCCGCATCTGTGTCGTGCTCATATTACCCTAGTTCCGAAGGTCCAAAAGCCGACTCCACCGGATCAACTGAGACCGATCTCTGTGCAAACCATTCTTGTTCGATACTTTCATAGGTACTTGCTCATCGCTGGAGTCGTAGATTACAACTTCCCGCACTCCAGTTTGCATTTTTACACCGAGACGGTTGCTTGAAAGCTACATCGCTGTTACACCCCATGCTTCGCCACTTATCAGCGACTGCTTCTAACATCAGCATGGCGTTTGTTGATATCCCGAAAGCTTCTGATTTGCTTTTGAAAGACACAATTGTCAGATCTGCCAAGGCGTTTGGAGCACCATCACCCCTAGTTTGATACATCGCACCGTTCTATGAGAATGCTGTAGCAGTTTTCCACAATTCCGAGGTCCACTGTCACAGAGGTGTGAGGCAGGGAGATTCACTCTTCCCAATATTGTTCAACACGGCAATGAATGAGGTTCTTGGACTGTCTATGTCGCAACTAGGATCGTTTTGCCTTCGCTGACGACTTGGTCGTGTGTGCAAAAAGTCAGGCTCACCTTAAAGCCTGAAGCCTCAAAGTTTAAAGCTACTACGGTCGAGTTGGGCGGAGCTGATATGATGATCAACGCCCGAAAGATGAAAGCGATGGTGATTTTTGGGAACAATGAACATCGAGCGACAGCGTTCTCACTCGAACCTTTTTGCTTCACCGAGGAACTCATCAATCCTTTGGGTCCGACAGACACTGTGACATATCCGGGCATCCCCTTTCCTCCAAAGGGGAAAGGAGTCTGAAATCACGGAGAGCAGCTGCTCAAAACGCTTGATGAGGTGAGCCGCATCAAAGACTGGCGATCACAAGGAATTACCTGATACCGAGGCTGACATATTCGTCCTTACTCGGCCAAGTCCACTGACACTCTCAAAAGGTTGAATAATTACACCAGGCAAACTATTCGTGGCCGGCTACATTTACTGAAGGACACCCCGATCAGCTACATTCGTACCGATAAACAACATATGGGACTTGGTATGCAAAGTGTAAGTGCAACCATCCTGATGCAGCGGAGAGCACGTATGGAGAAGTTCCTCTGCAACCAGCGCCATGAACTACGCAATACGGTCGACGGTTCCGCATTTGGTAAGGTTGTCCGGGATCTCAGACTTCCGGTTCGAGTGTATTTTGCATGTGTAAACACTAAAGAAGATCTGGTGGCTGCTTGGGGCAATAGTCTACCCAACAGTGTTGACGGTCGCGGTTTACGAGAGTTGGTCGCTTCGCCCCTTTTGAATCGATGGCTTGTGTTTCAAAAACGAATGTTACCTCGGATACCTATCTGCGGTATCCAGCTCCGGTGCAACCTGCTTAGGACGAGAGTTAGAAGCGTTCGGCGTGGTCACGGTGGCCAGACGATCTTCTGTCATGGAAAATGTGGTCAAACGGAGGGTTTGGTACATAGTCTGCAGTCCTACTGTATCACACATGATGCTAGATGTAATCGTCATAATCGGTTTACAATGGAACTCGCGAAACGTCTCCATCGCCTGGAGTACACCGTCTTCGAGGAGTTGAGAGCACCGATGCCGACGTCGTTCATCGAGCCTGACCTAATCGCTATTCAGGAGCTTCAAGCAACTGTGATGGACGTAAGCATAGTCCCCGATGTGGGCGGAGTGACTGTGTGGAATGAGAAGAGGCAGAAGTATGGTGCTGATGATTGTTCCCTCACCATAATCTCAGCCCTACGTGCAATCGGTCGTGATGCCAACTTTTTGGTCCACCAGCAGATAATCGTTTCTTATCGAGGGGTCTGCTTTCTTCAATCCGCCAAGGCTGTAATTGGACTGATACTTCCCAAAGTCACAGTCAGTGACTTGTGTTTGCTCGCTATTTTGGGCTCTCTGTGTACCTGGGACACTTTTATGCGTGGTAAATGGCGTTGCCATTGATTTTCACACCTGACCCAACATGACGGACACTTTGTGTTTGATGTGCGAGTCTTGACTGTGCTAGCGCGTACCGCGCCTTGAAGAGCATTTAGCATTGTTTGTCCTTTCTTCAGTTGCTGGTCTTTACACGCGTGTTTCCATACCAAACATTCTTAAATACGTTGGGATTCATCTTGTCTGACTGGAACTGTTAGTGACACGCCTCTGAATGGGACGCATCCGTCGTTTTATCTGATATTTTGCTGTACACCTTTCCATATCTATCGCTTGGATTTATGTTTTACGTTTTTGACCATGCTCTTCAATTGGGTGAAGAGGAGGAATGATATTAATTGTGGTCGGGTTTGGTTCTACGTCACTTCTGATGATCCCAGTTTACTGATAACCGCACGCCGTTACTTGTCAACTCGGCTTACCTAAGACCTCTCTCCGTACGCTGCCAGTCCTATGCCCACTGTTCTGTCCACACTGAGGTGCTTGGATATATTCACCACTTCGGCAATCAACCACTGTAGTGGGAATCGTAGTCCCCGTCCTAAATATTCCACATTTTCCAAATCCATTCTAAGTTTTGTACCTAGTTCGTGTCCTGCAGTCGCTGAGTCTCTAACCGGAGCCCGGTATTCATCAGCATTTCTCATGGGTTTGGTCATTCTGCCATTGTGCTCATTAATACTGGTGTTTAGTTTCCTGACTATTTGACGTATATCAGCAGTCGACCTTTAACATCGCTCTGGCCATTGCATAAGTGAAAATGTGGACATTGGTATGCTGCTACATTTAAGACCTTGCAGGTGGTGGGGACACGAAGTGAGAATGATTAGTAGAACAGCTCCTCATACTGTGGTGACATGAAAGGACTTTACACAAGACTTACTCACAAAAGCGTATGGCCGAACGCCGGATCTTTTCCGGGGGAGGGGTGATGTGCTGGTCTCGTGTTTCCATGTCGAAGGAAAACCGAACTGTTCACCCTAAAGAGTACATTTTGGAAAAGCGAGACGTGCTCCTTGATCCCCGAGGTATTTCCTCTTGAAAACAATCATCATACAAATTATTGGACGATAAAAAGATAGGAGACTGGGAACTTTTCAGGGGCACACATGGTAGTTTATTTCAAACGGATCTTGATTATCCGTCCTTCACTTGGCGCCAACCCTTCCTCCTCTCAAAAGTGCAGTAAGACTTTTCATCCAATGCAGCCTGGTCTGACTGGTTCCATGAGCAGACGCTGGTGTTTATGAGCATACTAGAAGAACCAGTTTGCGGTACATACAATCAATTTTTGGTCCGTGGAAAATACTTTATCCGAATTTTGCCACTGTACATGATAATGATATGTAGATAAAGGAGCTGAAAATGGTTCACTATGCGGCGGGCGGCTGTCTGAAATGGAATCAAGGGGAAATAGACAACCCTACCAAGCTGACCTGATTAGCAATCACTCCCACAGTAGGGATGTACCAAGTAAACGGCTAGATGACCAACTTCACTACCTTTAACCTACATAGGTACAATCCTCCCCTGTCTAACCACTGTCCATGTAACGACCCCCTCTGATGTGGCTGTGTTGCTGTGCGCACTAATACCAATGAAACCCCAATAAGATAGAATTTAGTCGACTTTTTCGAGTTCATATTGCGAAAGAGATACCTCAATTCGTGAGGTAAACTCAAATATGAATTGATTTGTTTTCAAAGAGAGATCCAAATGAATTCCAGACCAATCTTTTGTTAAGGATATTCTCCGAGTAATACGTTTCGTTTTACTGTGGTCTGCAGTTACTTTCGAGTGAGTGTTTGTATACAAGTTTGTTTTCACCTAACAACAGTGTGTAGCTCTAATGGATCTCCAGGAAGAGAGGCTCTTCTTTTAGAGACGTCTTCGGTCGGGACGGAGGGATTTTTTGTAGCAACAGCATCCTACGCCACATGCAGGGAAGATAGCTCAAACCAAGAAGCCTTCTACGGATTCCGGCTGAAAGCGAGGTTTATTTGTTCGCATCTGTTTCCGCATTTAATTGCCAAACATGGGGCTGCGCAGCCAGCGTGCGGAAAACAACAGTGCCACCAACACTGCCCAGTGAAATGACGCAGTCAATCTTATTGGGATACAGGTTTACGGCTGCTTGGATCAATAACACCACAGTCAATGAAGAAATCATCCTCGAGATAATCTCGATCGATATCGACATATGAGGTTAGTTAGACTCAACGTTGTAGTCAGATGGCACAGCCCAAATTACGAACGAAATTTATTGTGATGAGCTAGTGATAAAGAGACTGCGCCTTGAAAGTGTACACTTGACCTGATTTTTCAACCCAGTATACCGAATATACGGAAAACAACCTTGTCTTTTCCACTGTACCAAAACACCTGCTTTTCACAATATAGTTTTGTGTAGATAATTCGGTTGGAAACTTCATGGATTTGGACTACACACAGAGGTATAAATGCATCTTCTGAAACAATTCTGTTACTTATTTCAAATTAAAGTAGTATGCCACACAAGTGCGGTCATTTTTCGTCACCTCGTCGCATGATGGAACATTGCTCATTATATGCCATCTTTGACATTCCCATTAAATACCCCTTCACGAGATGAAGTGCTGTGTAGAAAAACCATTTAGAGTATAATTTCCGGGAGGTATTTGAATTTGTCCTTTCAGAAAACTAGTAACATGCATTCCAAAATTTCTGTTAGTTCGAGTCACCCTACCCATCACCTTAACTGGGTTTCCCGAAAAACCTGCAGAAAAAATGCAGGACGTCTGGTGGTATCGAAGCAAGTCTCCTTTAAATAGAGCGCGTGTGCGAACAATAAAGGGTATTTCAAAAACTGAACAAATGAACGAGGTTAAAAATGATCAGGGATTGTATGTGTGTGTGAGAGATAGAGGAGTCAGATCACTGTGCTGTTTAAATGCATCTCACTTCGAAGTTTCTGTAGAATTTAGCACCGCACCAATGACCATGCAAGGTTTGCTGTATAAGTTATCAATGGTGATAAAGATAATTCGAGTGTAAGGAGCATAAAGTTGGATTGTGCCGACACTTCTGTTGAACTAGCATTGTGTTCCACTCGGTCGTCCAGTGGCTAAACGTGCATTGTCAGTTCAAATTGGCAGCTGCTTGGAACAAGAGGTTAGTTGGTGCAGCCAAACCAGAAACATGTGAATTTGAGGCTCCAATACAGGGATCTCCGCGGGCTGGTAACTGAGGTCTAGAAGTAGTCGGCAACGGAGGTGGTACTGGAGATTCCTCGCTCAGTGTGTCTGACATATGGGGTTCGATTGTCGACCCAACTTTTGCCTGGCTGTAATATCCGGGGGTGGTGGCGCTGGAGTGTTGATTTTCAACGCCGTTGGTGTGTGAGATGGTTTCGACCATACAGGGTTCAATTGGGTAGTTGAGCTGAGTCCATCCATCAATCGGTGGATGCTTGTCTGTTGAACGGTAGTGATACACAGCGTAGGGATGTGAGTTGAGGGAATAAACGGGTGTCTCCTTAGACCGAGGATGGAATCGGACATTTTGGCGTTGGTCCGCAGGCAGAAAGTCGAATTTCATACTCGAAGGGACTTCCCCATTAGATTTCGTAAAGTGTAGACCTTTTTTCACTGCTGAACGAACTCTGGTAAATAAACGTGTCCATGGTTTGCAACCCTTAACTGACCAAGTCCAAAGGCTACAAGTAATCCCGGGTACAAGGGACATGAATATTCTAAGCATGAATATATCTGGGTTGGGTCCAACAACTTCCTCGGGCTTCCACATTTTGGGAGGGAAAGACAACGTTGAAGTTGAATCGATGGGTTTGTGTTCCGTGTCTCTAAGCCAAAGATCTCTACACAAATACTCATACAAGTCACACATAGTTACGCACAAAATCGGGAGTAGATAGAGGAGACAGAACAGCCCTATCCGCCGTTCAAGTGGATCTGTAGAGAGGCAATAGTGTTCGGATTTGTGTGCAAGGTATCCAGCTGCAACACTTTCGATGCGTTTGTTAGACTCTGAACGCGGAATTCCACGTTTAATAGAACACGACTGTTGTTTGGACGACGCGGCACCTCCGTTGTTGGTGTCGTGCAGTAGGCGGCTGTTGTCGGTAATCTGAAATTCGCCACCTCCTACTGTTCCCGTGCCTCCTGTGGCCCCATAAGAGGTAGACGGGTTGCGCACAGTGCCAGAGTCCGGAAGGTTCCGTGAACGTCTAAGTCGCCTACGGAATAGGCCAAATAATAGACCGACTGACAAAGAAATCAGTCCAGCAATTGTCACGATCGTTTCCGGACCCACCACAAAGACGCCCAATGCACGCGTGTTTTGGCGGCCAACACTGCAGACTGGGATCAGTTCATCAGCGTCCACCTGCGGCCAGATGCAGATAAAAAAAGGGAGCTGTAAACATGACAGATGCACGAATAACACTATACACAACACAATCAAAAGTCTCACGTGATCTCAATAAGTTGATTTGTTTTTATGAAAGACGTGTTCGCATAAACTTGATTCTCCTTGAAAACGCGTAATTATGACTTTCACAAGAGTAGAAAATTTATTGTATCGTTTATTAATTGCAGTCCATTTGGAAAATAACAGAAAAAAGTGTCAGCTATGCGACAATTGATGAAATCGGTGGGTTCACCAAAATAATATATAACCTATTTTCATCGTGTCCACAGAACTTCAAACTGTTATTGATGTGATCACGACGGTATTCACTAAGGTGTGGACGATAGTAAGAAAATCCGTAGTTTTTCACATCTCCACTCTCTTAACTTAAGATCCTCATATACAGGAACCAGCTTACCCTGAATGCATGCTGAATATCCAAGAGCTTTTGCGAATGAATACTCAAACCAATAGAATTATCATAAAACACACACGCAAGTTGTGAAACACCAATACGGGCAGAATAATTTGTGGGTAGATTTGATCACTTCTAGGGAGAAAACGTTCTTTGTTCTTGATCACTGAAGTACGACATGACTCTCGGATAGTTATAACCGAAGATTCAGAAAATCTCTATGTAGTTTGTATCATCAATACAGTTCTCAACTTCAACACTTAAGTCACGTTAAACATGTGATTATCCTCAAATACTCATCCCTCCACGAATCTTCAGTCTCTTCCGGTTTATCCAGCCAATCCCCTAACTACACTTTTTGTTGAAATAACTAAAACTTTGTGACATAGAAGGTGGGTACGAACAGGCTATTATTTTGATAAATTGAGCTCTCGTCGAAACTGCCAACGGCAACTGAAGGAATGTAGTTAGTTGACGTAGCTACAGTTAAAGCTGGCGACAAGTTTGCAGCTATAATTTCCAAAAAAAAAACTATTCTCTAATTCCAAATTTGCTCTCAAAACAACTTCAGAAGTCTCACGCTAACTCAAGCCAGGGAAAACTCCTCCTTTAGTCCTGAGTGCATGCTTAACACACCTGACTATACGAAACGTCTGGATAAACATCTTCACATCACACTTCCATTCCAGCTTCTATTGGTCGGATCAATTTGTTTGCAGCGTTCATTCAAAATTGAAAAAATGTAGGAAAACAGATTGCCTACGATGAAACATAGTTGAGAAATCCAGAAGACTGGATACTACTGGGTAAGTTATTAAATTTATTGGCTAGGCATTTGAGTCGCACAACTAAACAGGAGTCTGTTGCCCTTTTTTCCATACAGAAACCTGGAAGAAAGTTCCAGTCTGTAGACAACACATAGGTCGCAATTCTAACACCAGAATGTTGAAACTGATCCGGTAACAGGTGAAATCAAAATAGCATTTATAAGTCAAATTCTAACTTCACAATTCTCGCCCCCATTAGCAACACGAAAGAAGACGTGCCGGCAGTACAAAATTACATGAATGTCCACATTTACGGTCTCAGGGTGATCCTTGATTGACCAAAAATCGATTGGCTGTCGAGTGAGGATCATACTTATGCCCCTAAACTCAAAGAAATCAAAAGGAAATTGCGTCTACTATCTACTGACCTTGGTTAGGTATGCAGGCCAACACACATCTGAAGGCCTTTCCGAGGGTTAAAACTTGTCTCCTATAGATTGAAAAATGACCTACGTAGATAGTGAAATCGGCAAAGCAAGTTAAGTGGTACCCACTGGACTAAGTCAAACGGCCCCTAAATGAAGGCTTGGTACCTGAATTGAGTTGATGGTTAAGTTTGATCGGGATGTACCACTCCAGTATATGTCATCCATGTCCCAGTCTGAACATTTCTGATTATATACTGGTTGCCGACTTTGCGGCATTCAAGCCCTCCTGCATTGGAAGGATGAACAGAACACCATTAAATCAGGCCAGTACTTTGATAGGACACAATATATCTTGGATGTCACGTCCTAAACATTTCAGCGCAGTATTCGGGGTTCTATTCCGGGCATTCTCTTTTGTTGCTTCCTCCGCTCTTATTAGACTTCGAGATTCTCCATCGTGAATTACTTGAAGCAGCAGTCCACAGGAGTCAAGATTTTATACGCAGAAATTTTGATATGTAATTTAGCGCGCTCTCAGAGTGTGAAGCGCTATTAATCCCAGTCCACACTAAGTGTAAAACTCAGCACTTCTCAGAGCGTGAAATTGTATACTGCTGAACATGAAAAATAAGGCATCTGCTCAATTCTTATCAAGTTAACTGGAGATTTCGTCTTCAAATTTCACCTGACACCCCCGTTTTCCTTCTTCATGTCATCTACTTTATTGTTGAGCCGATTTCAATTGTATGTGCAGTCCTCCATACTATTAATTGCACTTGTTGCCTTTTTAGCACTTCTAGGCATTTCACTAACCTGAGAATTTGTCTTGACCAAGACTGTAATCAGAGAAGAACAGATCTGATACCTAATCTACAACTTGAATTTTTTAGTAAGACCATTATCCACATGGTATATGATTTAACCCACTGGCGCGCATAGCTTTTATGAGGGGCGCATATTTAAAACTTTCCAAGCCTAGCATGTTTACTGTATGAATGTGACTGATTCCGTACAACCCAAATTGCTTTCCAGTTCCATGCAACAGTAGAAACAACACTGAGTCTGATCTTCCTCATCTTACAGGTTGGGTGACAGAAAAATCATATTCTTGGGTGTATCTTGAAGCCTATTGAATCTATCACATCAGCCAATGCATATACTACCGGCGGGTTTATTGCTTGTTTCTCCCACGTCCTGCTTCATTTATGTTTCCCTGATTAGTCATTTCATAAACATGAAAATAAGTAATTGTAAACAGCGTTATATTTGTTTAAAATCTCATCACTGATATCCACTAATTTGGTCCCGAGAGGGTCGAGAAACTGTTGATTCCCTGATGAATATAGTGTGCTGTTGCAGTTGTTCCAGATGAAAGAAAAACCCTCTTCTGTACGGAAGTGTTGCGGGAGGAGCGGTGTAATAGCGTTTTGACAACAACTGACCAATCAAGCGCATACTTGCAGGTGTTTTATAGTGATGAACTTTGTTTACTGAACAGTGTTACTTGTTGACAGTCACATCGGCCACAGTTCCTGATAAAGAGATTCTGACAAATAGCATGTCCAGCCTGAAGTATCTTGTACCTTCCAGGAAGCTGGCTACTTACGTGGAGGTTTAGTTATTTTAGGTAGGACACTGAAAGAGAAACAATGATATCCGTATGCTGGCTGTGTAAACAAACCAATAGTGCACGAGTCTGTTGGCCACGATGTCAATGTTTTTACATACATGTGATGATAACGGTTCTCAGATAACACCAAAAAGATGTCGTCCTTTTTCCGAAATATCGCATATTTCTGTAGTCGACATCGCAGAGTCCTGGTGCTTTCCAACGTGCTGCCTTTATACGACAAATGCGTCGCCACCAAAATGCAGGGTAGAACAGTTTTTGGTGGCTCAAACCCTACCCCACTATCTCGACTACTGTCGTCGATACTTGCCCAACTTGACAGTATCTCAGTCCTCATGCTTTCTTCGAGTGTCATGGAAGCTAGTTATCAAAAGGGTGTTACAGCTGAACGATCATTTATTCATTTATTTTCACTTCACACTGGCTTAGATAACTGCGGGAAGGTAGTGTGTCCTAAGTAGATATCCGATTTTGAGCGCTGCACCGCTGGCACAGCATTTTTCCACCAAAAACATTTTATCGCCATGGTTATCACCATAGTTGGGCATATTCACGGTAACGAAAAAGATGTACCGAACTTAAAGCATGCATACAAAATTCTATATAGGAGAGAGTTTGAGAAAATTAGCTATCTCTGACCTCCAGGTTATTTCAGACTTGCAAATATCTGTAAACTGTCCCCGGTTTCATCACTGTTAATGGAGATTTCTCCCTCTTTTGGAGTGGTCTTCTGGCAAGTGAGAGGATTTCCTTCCCTTACTCACCGTCTGACTTTTCGTCTGCACTACACAAAATCTGCCACACACCCACTTCGGTTTGGGCGCCAGAATCCGATTTTCATCTTACTGCTGTAACTAGTTGATTTACGAAAAATTTCCTCAAAAGGCGCAATGTTTCTGGGTACCACTCGGCCATCCGAACTGACAAGAGGTGCCATGTCATATGGATTCCTCCTACAGACAAAAGGTTGCGAACAAATCCGAACCGTTCATCCGACAACCCGGCCATCAAAAATTAATGCATCATTTATCTCCTCATACCAATGGTGAACGACGCAACAACAAACATCAAAATAAAACGTCCCCTCCTTTACCCATTTCTACATAGGAAGTCTTGACCGTTCGGCCGGATTCATGGGCAAGTATTAGGTCGCTGTTCTATTTCAAATATCAAAAGCCGGCTGCGCGAGGATTCAGGGAGGAGGACAGTCGAAGTGCGAGATACTACTCCAGTAAAAGGCTACTAAACCAGTAGTAGTAAATTGTAATTAGTGTCTTCCGAACTCACCCATGTTACATATGCAGCCCAAGGAAACCGGAGCGAGGAACAAATACAAAAACCTCAGCTACCAACATGCTGAAATGTCTTTCCAAGGCTGTTCAATCCCATATCAGGCAGTTTACGCAAATACTCTGACGCTTCACCATTGATATTCAGTTTTTTAAAAAAAAAACCTGATTCACTCACTCCATCGTTTCTGTCTACTCTCCCTCTCTCTATATATATGTAAATATATGAGCTAAAAAGTGCTATACTGTATTCTGCATCTTATGAGAAAATGCCATCTAAGAATACCTCAAACAGTGGAACGGTATGGAGGTTCTCACTTTGTTTAGAGAGCACCTATTGGAACAAACCGATGAAGCAGTTTTCACAATTATATTTTTTCCATATGTAAACCAGCCGCATTGGAAAATCCTTTACTAAGGAGAGAGAGAACGGTTTTTATTCACAGAGCATCACTCCGTTACAAGCAGAACAACTACTACAGGAGCCGTTGAAATTGAATTTCTGACCTTGATAGCATCGCCCCCTTTAAAAATGAAAATGAACCGAGTTCCTCTCGTGCAAAACACCGGAGGAAACGGGAGCCGGTTATTAGAATGTGGTTGAACGCAGCAAAAATAAATTTTCAGCCTACGCTAAGACGGCTAGGTAGTTTTACTGACGGATTATCTAAGAAGCCATTTTTCCATTGGAAGAGACCAAAATTGCACTTTTCCATCAGGCTGAACAGAGCAATTAAAAGAATTCAGAATCATGTGTCGTTAAGTGTTTCCTATATGTAGGAACGAAGAATAAATCAAGAAGCCTTGGAACGAAGGCACAAATATCAAACTATACAATCCACTTGAATCTCGTTCACGGTCACAACAAATTTTCACGCGTATTTTTGTAACTTTAGTTAAGAGTTTATTCATTGTCCTCCAAGAGTAATAGAAAGCAAACCAAACTTCCGAAGAAATTGTCTGATTCCATATAGGTTACTAGAAAACAATGTTCGAAATCACCCTTTCGCCAAACGTCAGCAGTGAATCTAGATAAGTAAAAAAATGTCCCAAAACACGCTGCTAAAAGTATAATAATTTCCGTATCACTGCAAGTATCAGGCAGCGCGTGATATCTAACACCTGTCTGATAAAATAGCTTCTAACCCCGCTTGTGTAGATCAACCTTGGTAATCGGGTCACGATAGTAGAACTAAGATTGATCTGACTACGTAGTGTTATTCGTAAGCATTTCATCCAGGCAACATGGCACTTCCTGGTGCCATCTGGATGGTCTCTAACGAGTTCACCGAATGCTTTACAAACAGAGCCCTGCTTGGGGAGCCAATCCGTAGTCTGGAAAACCAGGGGGCAGCCTCTGTTCGGCTATAGAGGCTTTGTTTCGGTTGGGAAAGAGTCAGTGCCCGCGAAATGGTCTTCTTGAAGCGTTGCTTGCTGTAGCATTACCTCCAAGAGAGGGTACTACAGTATGAGCTGCCATTTCAGTCCCGACGGGCTCAGATACATGGTAGACTTCGTCATGGAGCGCTGGTCAGCGAGCAACTGCAGTACAGCCCTAAATTTAGCAACATATCGAAATACTGGTAGCCCGGGTGCATTAATTAGCTGTTGTTCAGATCAAATGCCAGCCAATCAACTGCTAAGCTTTAAATTGCAAAGGTGACCGTAGAATCGAAACAAAATCTTGAGATTCGTTTGTGAAGTGTTTTTAAATTTGAGCTAACAGTTTAATTTCAAATGCCGAACACACCTTTTGAAACACCGTAATCTATTCCGTAAGTGAAAATGTCAAAGAAAATATCATGGCTCTAAGTTGAGTGGATGCTTGAAAGTTACAACAAAATAGCTTTCAAGCAGCCAATCACTTTAGAAGTGTTTGCTACTTTTTAGCAACTGTATAAATTCGGACAAGGAGAGAGGAATTACTCACCCAACTGCTCCCTGACGATATCTCGTTAAATGGTGACAAAATTTTTGAAAGGAATTTGTCAAGTTGGGCAAACAGATTAATGATCACCTAATCCACAGCCATTAGGGCACTCGAGCTACCAATATTACACTACACTGTAGGGATGTGGCGTTTCTCAAGTAGGGAAAACATAAAAGTCCCAGTGCAGTTCTCAAGAACCTATTTTTCGGACGGTTTCCTTAGATGAACCAAAAAGGGTCTATTTGCTGTTCGTTTCCAAATCCCACTATCCCTAACAGGTACGCCAAAACGACCATTGTGCACAACAATATGTATGCAGGAAAATTAGGGTTCTGTTTGTGAATGCGTATATCTTCAAGCTTTTTGTTGAGTCACAGCGACAGAAGGAAGAACATTCTCGACAGTGATTTCGACCTGTGACCACTGCCTCCAGCGTTGGTAGCCAAAGAAGCTCCTCCTTACTGAAACATCATCTCCAAAGATCCAATAAACCAATAAATGCCAACTCTGATATTTACTATGGAACACCAGGTTACTGTTTACCCTTTTCATTCTCCCACCAAGACCTAACAATTGCGAGACGGAAAACCCTGGAAGGTTATGCGTAACGCGTGTCCAAGTCACCATTATTTGATCCAGCAGGATTATTTTGCCCAGAGACTAATAACTTGTGCCGAGCACCCCTTCTAGAACTTTCTGTCAACTCAAGAACAATTGCATAAACACGGAATTGATCATGAGATAAATTACTCAACGCCCTCAAAAGGGAGAGGTTGGATTCCACTGCCGTGCAGTAATACGAACCAAGGTATGGCCCCGCAAACTCTGCCACTCGAAGATGGTCGGCTAATACGACGTTTTTGATTATTTATAAGAAACTTATTCTCATAATGTGGAGAATACCTTACGGATGAGTGTATTTCACGAAGCTTAAAACTGTGGTTCAATTAGAATATAAGGTTGACGGAAACTCGGGATTGCACCTACCTGGTGAAACCCAAGAACAGTGAAATCGGTCGTAGGCTGTCGAAGAATTTTTCGACCGTCTTGAGGTAATCATTCCTATGTTGAAGTGTGATGTCCTCCAAATGTTTGCTGTCAGCAATGTAGAGAAACTACCAAAAATGATCACTTGCCATCACACGTGGTGAGTGTATGTGTTTAGTTGATCCTAATCTTTTGGTAACAACTGGCAATCAGATTGCACTCAGCTTCGTTGTCTAGGTTGTTTACTGAGCCTTTCAGTCTCTCCGTACAGTCACCAAGGGCTGTTATATTGTCAGTGGAATTTCGATCCAAGACTTCGTCTCCTGGAAGGGGTTGGACACTAGCAGTGGTTTGACTGCCGATGTAAAGTTTTGTGGTTTGCCCTCATTACTTTCCACACCAGTGCATAGGATCTGTCACCAGTAGACGCAAAGCTATTTATCCAACTTAGTCGCCGGAATATAGGTTACAATTTCGAATAGACTATCCTCCATTGACTGGTAACTAACTGTCTAATTAATTGATTGCTACGCGTGACGTATTCTTTAGCTGGCATGGGATACCGTAGTGAACGACGTGAAAAAATGCGCAAACATTGTCGACAATTCACGATCATTCAAGTGCGCGGTGTCAGAAAGGACATTATAATCACTTGAAAGAAGAATTGATTCTACTCTCACTAGGTTAAACACACAACAATTTCAGTAACCGGACGTGACGAAGCTTGTAAATCTAGCTCTGTGAACCGGTTTGCTTGCGTCTGTCAAGTTACTCCATGAAAATTTTTCAAGCCTACGCAACGAAGATTTCCACATAGGGCCAATTTCGGGTAGGTATATTAAGTAACGATTTCAAACACAAATGAATTATCGAAATACGCTCATTTGCAAACAAATTTGGTTTTGCGAGAGACTCACCTGGAACCCGGCTGAATCTCTCAAGTAGAACATAAGGTTGACGGAAACTCGGGGACTGCGCCTACCTGATGAGCCCTAAGAAGGGCGAAACCGGTCGTGGGCTGTCGAAGAATTTTCAGCAACCTTATGAGCAGTGTATTACGTCGATGCAAATGAATTATCATTTGATGTTTCACCCTGTAATTGAGGCCAGTCTGAGCTGAAAAGCGGAGAAGCACTGCACAGCTGTTTCCTCCTACTGGAAGTCATCATCTTAAGAAGTCCAATGGAGTGAGGAACACGACCTCTCGCTAGTAGTTTGAACACATACCCGGGTGGTAATGTGGTGAACTATTGGTAGCCCGGGTGAGTTTATTGGTTGTTGGGCTGTTGATCTGTTCGCCGAGCTTGGAAATTGGCTTGCACCCAACTGCGCACTGATGATGTCTCCTCGTATGGTGACGAAACGTTTGCAAGCCAATTGCCAAGCTCAGCGAACAGATCGACAGCTGATCGACAACCAACATAGCCCGGTGGCCACAAGTGGCTGATCAGCAGTGTGATTGGTTGGCACTTGAAGAGTTAAACACCTAACCCGCACTTATTAATGTTTTGCCATTTTCACCCTATTATGTTCCATTTATTACCGCGTTCATTTTTAACCGGACACTAGACAGTAGTCAAAAAGTTGCGTGAATGCTTGTGTCGTGTATCTCTACCACATAAGGAACGAAACTGATTCTCCTGACGGAACACACTATTCACACCAACAGTTTATCAGTAGCGTGTTCCATCGGAAAATATACTGCGTTATCCCGAATGTCGTATCCAAGGGAACGTGTGGCGGCCTGTATGCTGCGCATTCAGTTGAAAAATATCATATCATCGCTTAACTGCTCAATGATCGCGGGTTCGAAAGTCCCTACTGGCGTTTCGTGAAATGCGCACTGCTGAAGGATATCAATAAGAATGAAGCAGCTGCAGAATGCTTCTTGGCTATCCAGCATGGACTAGTCTCACTTGGAGGATTGAAAATTACCAAATCTTTTCACACCACCGTCAAACATTAATTATCTAGCCCTACTTCAAGTTGGTGAGCGATTTACGCCCTGAAGTCATCGCTCAAACTACAGATAGTTTGAAACAAGTACAAGTAACTCTCAACAAACAGAGAGAAACATTACTGTTGATATGAGACAACTTGTTTCAGTTTAATCATAATAGTGGTGGTTTGCTACACCGAGAAACTTTAAGTACATTCGAGTGGAGAAGGATTTCGTGGCGTTTAATCCAACTTATATAATTAAGTTAGTGTCGACTGGGAAGTTCCCAGGAAGTGTTGAATTTGAAAAAAATGTTTAGACTGACAACATTATGGGAAAAAGCCACTGCTGGTAATCAAATTGAATGTATTTTAACAAAGAGTGACCGAGTTTACAGTCTATGTGCGGGCCAGCAAGCTTGCGTATGGGTGTACAAAAACTCGCGCAAACATTGCAGGTAAATCATCTTTGATTACAATCCGAGTGGAAATTAAAGCTCAACAGTTTTGCCTCATTACTACATAACGCCGGGCAGTGGACTGGCAAATACGGTTACAAGTGGGATACACGGTCAAAATATTTGCATAAAAGCAGTTTAGGCAGTAAACCGTAAGGTAAAAAGGCTGATTAAATCACTTAAACGGGGTTAATTAAGAATCGTAGTTGGTTGGCGAAGGTAATTCAGTGCTTTCACACGACTTTTTTGATGACACAGAGTTGGTGGGTGTAGTCGAATGTTGCCAGTGCGTTTCGTCGAACGACCTTGGGACGATATGGGGGCACTCGATAAATCAGTCGGATTGACGACTCAGTCGGACTGATCCCGTGATATGTGTCGATCAGGTGTGCTACAGACACTCGTCACCCGTTTGCTTCTCCGGTTCCACAGCGTGTGAGCATGTGCTCAGCACTTCTTTGAGATATATGCAGAATCATCCAACCGAGGTGGCTTGTGGAGGAGTAGCAAAAGTATGGATATAATCCCGGCAACAACTAGTGGAGTGGATCCTTAATTGAGCAGCATTGAAGGTCCTTCTTAACGAACTCATCAGTTTGGTAGTTTCAAAGCCACACATTTCGAATTTAGAGGCTACTTTTCACGACCCAAGTCACTAATATGATTCAGTAGATTATATATATCAAGGGATTTAGCAAACAGAATATTGCCACCAAAATATTTGGGACGCCTATGGGATAAAACGCTTCTTCGAGATACCGTAGCGTACGAATGGGAACCTAGGTATAAAAAACCCTTAGTATTTCTAACGCACTGATACCCTTTACAAAAGACCAACTTTGTGCGTAATCCACCGATGAGAGCATGAATTATTCTAACCGGATTTTGTGCCAACCATTCCCGTTTGACGACGAACACCCAGCGTGAATCAGCTCTCGATCGGAAATCGACGGAAGTAAGTAGCACACTTTAGGGATTGCTTTCGTTATGCAACTTGTACAAATGAAACCAAAACCTGCCAAGCGGACCAGAACACTCGAGCTCCACGGTCTGAGGCGATTTTCACCTACCAACGAAGGCCCAGCTACCTAAATCCATTTGCAAACAAATTTGGTTTTGCGAGATCTTCACCTGGAATCCAGCTGAATCTCTCGTTTGTGATGTTTTCAGGCTACCTCTTTAGCTGAATTGGCTACGCTTGTTTACGTCAGCAGATTGCAGACTGAGAGTGAATTTCACTCAGAACTCAGCTAGATGGTGAGAAAATTCCTTGTTCCTAGAAAATTTCCGGAAAAATAACAAAAAACTTCGACTTCACGTCATCGGCTGTTAGTATTAAATGAGCATTTAAAACTTGAATCCCGTTGCAACTTGGTGAGCCTTGTTCAGCCATTAATATATGTTTGCCAAGTGACCTCTAATGAGTACCAATAAAAATAGTCCAACACCAAGCAACGGCATAGTTTGGGTGTCATTTGCATAGTGTGCAGATAACACCAAGAACAGATTACCGGAATTGTGGTTTCGTACGTAGCACCCATTAAAGCAATACTTCATATTAATATTTTTTCTTACAAACAGGCCTTTTTCTCGCATGATTTTCGTTTGCAGCTTTCCAAGTTTCACACAGATCAGCCTAGAAGTTTGGCTGCTATGACATTATTGTATTTTCTTCGAGTCCTGCCGTATGAATTTTCCAACTACGTCCTGTTTTTGTCCTTCTCTGGAGTAGAAAAGGTGCAATGAGAGCACAACGCTACTCAAGCACCAACTCAGTGGATAGCTTCCCTGATGCATTTCGCAGGATTTCAGGACAAACCGAGACTGTTGCATCACAATAACATGTTCAGTGGTCACCGCCAAAATTACAGATATCAGAAAGCAATCAGTAACAGTGATCATGCTCTCTGGAACGCAGTTCATCCCATTGCTTCATAATGTCTGATTCAGTAAGTATTAAGATTGCCGTAAGGACTACTGTTGGGCTGACAGGATGGTAAGTTTTACAGCACTCTTATCAGTCGGTGGATGATCATCACGGACCTGAGAAAATCAAAAGTCTAACTGAAATTGAGCAGACTCGATCACTGCTCTCATATTAAGGCATCAATCAGTCAAATTTGCTATTGGCGAAGTCTTGTACCCAATTCATTCCAGAAAAATAAGTCCGTAGTAAACCAGTAAAATCTGACTGATGAATTGGACAACCCTAGATAAAGGCTTTGCGACGTATCCATGGTTAAGATTAGCAAATTTTCTTTAGAAAGAAATTCTCAGATCACTGGAAGGCGTCTTTCGTTCCCAGAGGTGTTCTGTTTATACCGGCAAATGTTAGAAATAGTGCACTAGTACATTTGTAGCTACTGCAGTCAAAGTTACGAACGACAAAACGAAGAGAGTAGACAAGAATTGGAACCTGACGCTAGCCGACTACAAAGGTTACGACAGTTGTATGCCTCCAAGCACGCAATATGTGAACGAAAATCGACACTGTTTAACAACCACATCTTGCAATATTGCTCTCCAGCCACAGGAAGTGGTCACGGGGAATCCATCTTGGATGGCTTACAGCACCAACAGTGCCCGAACTCCTCGTAATCTGTTTCATACCCTGCTGTCAAGTTGCAAGTTGTCCACCTCGTATTTTTTTTTACTATTTTATAGTATGCTAGCAGAAAAACACTCGTCTCTTAAGGTCTAGATATCCCAGCTTACGATCCTAGAGACCGGAGATTCTGCTTTCAACCCCGAAACCCGCTTTCTAATGACTTCGTTACCAATTCTCTTATGCCATCCAACAACGGCAGATTTTCTGATGTATCAGTGGCCGAGGACCTTATGGTATCTCAGGACCTACGCCCACGGAAGCCACGTATTACAGTCGCAACATCTTCCTTACTGTAGCCTGGTACCTCAATCCGTGGGACTCAATGATATATTTTGGTTCCAACTCCGTGAAAGTGATTCGAAATATTTTGGGTCATGCATTGATCTCGTGGGATGCACTTCCATCACAGCCGAAGGTGTCTAATAGGGCTGACACGAGCAAAAAATGTGATTAGGAAATGTATGCTTCGTTCGGAGAGCTAAAAAATTTCACGTAGGAGCTGTGGGCTGTTGAAAATAATATCGTTCGAATGAGTGCACGCAGTTTGACTAATGGATACCAGTACATGACCGTTTTACTTTAGATCCGTCCCAATTTTTTCATGCTGCTTTCATTGAGTAACACTGTTTTACAAACCTACAGTTTTAGCCTGGGACTATAGCTGTGTAAAAAGAACGGGAAGGAATCGAAACACCTGTTCATACAATGATGACGATGACAGTGATGATGATGATGAATAAGATATGACTTAATTCACCCCGTTTATCTGAAAGTGAACAACTTATACGTGTTCAATTACTTCTTTGAAACAGGGCTTGGTATTCGTGCTGACTGATATGTGTCCGAAAATCACTCACTTGGATCAACTGGCGTCCAGAGTTTCAGTTAAGCACATCATGTCAAAGAAACCTCATCTTGTTAAACGATTTGTGCATAGAAAATGTCTAAAATAACCAGCGCATTTCAAAGGTCCATGGGGACCGTTTTTTCAAAAGAATATCGAGAGTGACAAGACAGTCATGTTCTACTTTTCAGGCCCTAGACGAAAAACAGCTTTCGGGTAGGTGTTGTAATAGGTCATGTGAGAGTAGTTCAGGTTCTTGGCATGTTTCTGAAGAGTCACTGCCCACTGCGGTGACCCTGGAATTACCGAATCCATGCTGAACAAGACCAACAAAAAGAATTAGGTTAGGCACCACAAAGACCACGTGGAGAGGAGTTTAATACAGTAAACCTGAATGCACACGTTGTGTCTTTTTGTGAGCTACACAGCCGCGACAAACAGACAAGAAGAGATCGCTACCTTAGAGTTGTTCATATTCGACAAAAAGGGAGTTGCTAATCATTCCGCCACCAAGTATAGCTACAGCAGCACAATACCACTTCCTGACGATACCTAGGCGAGCACTTTTTAAATGATTGTTCCGGGTTTGGTTAGTACCAGGACAATGAGTCTTGCTCAATCAGTAACCAGTCAGCTAGCGTATATCTTAGTGAAATCTGGATCCAAAGTATCCCGTTAATCGCAAAAACTTCAGATTATAAGATTTGTATTTACACAAGATCGAACTACACCTGCACGAACTGCAACAAATGTTTTCATTCAGTGGACCACATCCAGCTTACTGTTTATGCAACCTTACTCAAAGTAGGACAGTCATTAGTGTTTCTCGAGTCTACTGAATTACTCCTCAGTTATGATTTGGAGACGATTTGGTTTTTAGGATATTATTATCATCTTCACCTTTATCACTGCAGTCATCAACACTGGTCGCGAGGACAGCCACATTAATATCAGGAGTAATGATGGCAGTATCTCACTGGAGTACACTAACTGAAGTCCTTTCTGCTCGGTTAGTACTTTCAGCCGAGTGGGGACAAACGGAGCATACTCAGAAGCAGAACTATCCTAATCCACGCATTTGAAGGGAACTCTAGTGACTTAGCATGGTAGAGCATTCTCTGCCGTTGCAAATTTACCTAAGAGACGAATACGTACATAAATACCTGCTCAGCATACAGTTACCATTGGTGATTGCAATGAAAGGTGTGGACGTGAACTTTAGAAAATCTTATTTAAATGCCATACTTCCCAAATCTCATAACACTTACGGAATATGTAGTGTCACATACGGTGAGTGACTCACGCGGTAAGCTTGGATAAGTAAGTTGTTAGTATCGCTTCTAAGCTACCCGTGACTGAGTGTCAGTCGCATCAACTTATGTTAATGAAGGCGTACTAATGCAAACGAAGCATCTCCTCAAAGAAGCGCTTTGAAAAATGTCACTAAGTTTGGGAGTCTTGCAAGAGGAGAAGACTGCCTTTCATCATGACTAGAGAGGCAACAGCCTAATAAGACCGCCCAACTTATCAGGGCGCATTGCTTGTCATCGTCTTTCATCAACCTTCAGTGCCTAATCAGAAGGCGCCCAATTATACACAAGGCACGCGCCTGTTCAGTCCTTTGCTACCACTATCCTAAATCACCCTGGATGCAACACGTCCCCGTCTAGCTCATCAGATGGTATGCGCAGGTTGAAACGTGCAGATAGACAGTAACAATAATGGAACATGTACGTCCGCTTGACAGGTTTGTTCGCTGGCTTGTCAAACGTGCATCACTTAGATTTACCCTGCGGGTGGTAGTACTGTGCTATAGAATACCACTTTGACCAGTTTGTCGAGTGCTGCGTTTGTTCAATAACACTCTATGGGTTGGTGACACAGGACGGGTTTGATTGACGTGACAAGACACTAACACAAACATGCACTGCCCGCGAAGCAGACCTCTCGGTACGCCGGCAGCTTGTTCCGAATCCGTTGTTATACAGCGAGAACGAGACGTAGCCAAAAGCACACTATGCAAAATTCACATAGCGCAGCATGGTGTCTGTGTACGGACACAGTGCTAGATAAGGCGTCTGATGTACCATGAATTCAATCCAAAATGCACGCGGCTCTTGTTGAACGGGAGGCCGACTGTACTCTCACGTCTGTGTTTCGTTAATCAGACCCGGTAGGAAAAGGCCAGTGTAAGCTACTCTGCGACAGAAACATCATTTCACGGTACATGCATAATGAACACTCAGCTGCAAAGTTCACTAGCTTATTCTATCAACGAAATCGACTATTTGCACCACACCTTGACAATAACACCTTTTTCACGTAACCAACCACTGACATGTCAGTCTAATACAGTAGGCAAGTGTTTTTTACTATCAACCAACCTGATAGGCATTGTCTGGAGTTCAAAACCTGAGCTGCCGTTGGCGCACATGGCTGGATTCAACTTATCTGCCTTTGCATTGAATTCGTACTCTACCAGCCGAAGTCCAGGCACTTTACGACAAAATTGTGTGGCAATCCTGTTTTTTGGGGTAATTTTCATTACCATACTCAATGAACATTAACTTTTGCGGAGGCATGAACAGTGTAAGAAGACATTTACCGTCCACAAATATTCAGGATACAAATATGGGGAAAAGTTGGAGACTTACAGCAAGAAAATTATAAAAACAACCTCAGCTATGGCCTTTGCTTGTCTACGGGCTGAGTGAAGACAACCGTTTGTGTACGTGTCGTACCTATCCAACCGAAAATCCAGCAATTTGATAAGCTGATTGAGTGATATGCAGTGAAGAAGCAGAAAGACCTGAAAACCGAATGGTTACTCGTAAGCGTCCAGACTCGATTATGTGCATCCAGCTTAGCAAGTCAGCGTCTGGCTCAGCATTTGGTGTGTTCTATTGGTTTTCACAAACATGAGAACACGCGGTGGCTTATCGTAAAGAGCTGTCATGTAAAACATGGCAAACACGAAAAATGAGCCAACGCCAAGGTGCCACGTCTCGGAATTGAATGTAGAAGTATGTGCGATGCGTGACGAAAACATTTTGGGACATTTTGGGTGTTAGCCGATCCGGCAGCGAACTACAGCGATTTGTGATCTATCAGTGTTCACACTGGGGTTGAAATTAAAGACAGTCATATGTTGCTGTCAGTGTCATTCTTCATTTCTTGTTTGACTGCATACTCTCTGGAAATTTGTGAGAGCTTAAATGCAACCTATACGTCTATTCATTGTTTTTTACCACTTGGTTTCCTATTGAGAGGTATTCAGAATCCCAATATCATGAACCTGTTATTCAGTAATATAAGAAATAATAACCGTTCAGCTGTAACGCCCACTCAGTGTCTAGCTGTCATGCCTCCCGGAGGAAGCATAACGGCTGAGATACACTCTGGTTGCTCAAGCCTAAATAGAAACAGTTGACATGCCGGGGTTGGGTTCGAACCTTGGACCTTCCGGTCAGTAAGTTCGCACATAAACCGCTGTGCTATCTTTGGCTCAATCTGTTTGATACCCTCTACATCTGTAGCTCGCCTCCGTGGGATCCCGCCACCTTTGTTTGGACGCCTGTAGACGGAACATACTTATTTGATTACATAGGGTAACTGTGAAAAGGTTTTAAATAAGATTTCTTGTGTTCTGGGAGGTTTTCTGCCTTCGGTGTCCTTTTGCATTAATTTTTGGTAACTAAAATCATCTTATCCAGGGGATACTGGATGCGAAGGTTGCTAATCAGATAGATTAATGAATCTGAGGACCACTCAGCACATCATTTTCGTGAGGTGAAACAACTTCTTTCTAATGATAGTTAATTCCAGCGGGCACAATGAACTGACGGATAAAAATGCTGTTTGAGGCATATGTAAGAAGTGAATTTACAATTACTATTCGATGGAAGCGATATAAGTGAAAATTCACGTCAACGGCCTCCGTTTTTAAGAAATCGCTTCTCAATGTGTGTTAAATACCACAGATAAATTAGTTAACAGAACAGAGAAAATACGCTGAAGCCTCAGTTAGGAATTATTCTTTCCCTTGGGTCTCAGTGTACTACCAACACTTTTCAACATCAATCGCATGTGGTACAGGGTCTTCGCTGTCTACTTCTTCAAGGAACCCGAAACTGCACATTACCATAGCACCAAGAAAAATGCGCAGGTGATGCTTTCCACCAATACAGTGAGAGCATCCAGCTATGAAGGCACCGAAATTGAGGTTCGACATAGTGCGTTGCGCCATGTCCATCTAAGAATCTTTCATTCATGCGAGAAGACCTTCCGTTGCAAAAAAATTAAATGGCGAATTTCAGTAGCTGAGAGCATCTGCGATAATGAGTGTTAAATTTTCAGTTACATTATTTGTGGGTGCAAGTACCACTGAATTTGTAGCTAGAAAAAATACCATCAAACCACTGGCCTACAAGGAAAGTTATTTATCAGTCCACTGGCAGCAGTTCCGTATTTCAGTCTTTTTTCACCTGAATTTGCAAAAGCGTTTTGTTCAGTTAAGTGCCGAATCACTCTCTGGGTTCCGCTTTCCAAGCGACTGGCGAGAGAGCTGTCATAATTTATCCTTTGAAGAACTAAGTCCACCCGAATCGACTTGCTATTGATGAGAACTTCAGTAGCCCACGTAGCGTGGTTTGTTTATTCCCTGAGTTGACCAAGTTCACCGTTTGAGAATGCAATGCCAATAAAAGTCGGCGCCAGCAAAGATAACAGACGAAATCGGATAGTTTTTTTCTGTTCAAACTCTCTTCGCTATAGACGAGATAACTAGATGTCACAGTGATACAACCCGCCACAAATTTGTGCAGTCATCCAGTTCATTAAGCCCAAATGCTACGACTTCACCCCTGGGATATTGAAATTTTGATAACTGGATCATCACTTCAGTTGTTGTTAAGTTGTGCGCTTCAAAACTTCCCGAGCAGTTCACAAAATAGGAGACTTTGAAGAAAGACTGGAGCAAAATTACATCGACTGTTAATCGACCGACAGTTGCTGTTGTTGGCTTGACAACAAAATTATTCAGCGAAAAGTGGTTTTGAAAACAGATATCAGTTTTCCAACTTGTAAATGAATCTACCTGTGTTTAGCAAACGGTGTTCTGTCTAGCTACATTCTCCAGCCTGAACCCTGACACCTAAAGTGTGTGAAATCGGACGTTCACTGTTGGTTGTGCGGTACCGTGGTTCACACAAAATCAGATATTACCTTCTCAATAGCACATGTTACATTGAGTGCAACCAATCGAAACGGACATTATTGAGTATCGCATTTCTGTACTTCATTCGCCATTGTATACGTTCGGTACAAAAGGTTTAAAATACCACTTCGAGATCCACTACACAGGTTTTGGTCAGTAATAAAAGTCGTTTATATCCCTATAGACCCCCCGAGTACTTGGAACTGCTAGAAATACAACACCACAAGCCACATGAATATTTGCGATATGTGCATTATATAAAAGTTCATTCTGCAGGCGTCAATCTTCGTCCCAATCTTCCTCATGTGTAGCGATGTATTTGCGGTCTCCTTTTGAGTTGTGAAGGCTGACCACAAGGATCAGCGACCGAAGCTGCCTGGAATAATCATCGGCCTCGTCATAGGCTTGTCGGACTTGCATTCTTCAAACACTACCCATAGGTCTGAACAGGTTGCTAGAAGGACACATCAGAGCAGCTTTGTGGTGAAAATGGAAGATTTTGTACGGTCTCTGGGATGCAGAAATGCCTAAGGGCCTAGATAAAACCTGGATGGCTCACCTACTGAAGTCGCCGTCTACTTTTTCGTTGCCACTTTCCGATATTTTTTTAGTATCTTCTTCTAGGATGTTCTCAAAAGCTTACTCTCGGCATGGATGTATCTTAGAATTTCTGTTCTTGGGCCTTGGACCTGTTTTTGGCTGGCAGAACCACCGCAGAAAAGTTAGTTTCTGAGTGTATATGGCTCAAGTGGGACCGCCATTTATAATGGACCCTGGATAACCTATTGAAATCGGTCCTCCCGTCAACACAGCAGCAGAATTATGACAGGTTTGGTGTGCCTGTGCTTTAGCTTGGTGTCGTTTTACTTCTTCTAACGGTTATCACTCAAGCGCCAATAGCAGATTTTTTGTGACGGCAAACTCCCACCTAATCAACAAGAAAATTAGAATTCGAGCCTGCACCAAAGTACAAGGGTTCATTTTGGTCAACAATCCCAGAGAAAACTAGAGGCGGTCATTAGTCTAATGATCTTAGTTTCTTGTCAGTCCCACATGGAAAACATTTGGTCACCACAAGAACGACGGTTGTTTTTTATTTTTAGTAAGCACTATGAAGTTGAAAACAGGGGCGACCATATAATTTTTTCACGGTCGTTTTCCGGTTCTTCTGCGATTTTGTCCTTCTGGTGACTTTCAGAAGCGATAATTTAGTGAATAAAATGTCTTTTTTCCTCTGGCTTGTGTGCGAAGCTACAGAGTTTCACTTTTAAAACTGCGAAAAAAAGGTTGCTCGATGGAGAGTCTTCGCATATGTTTTTGAAGAAAATCCTACTAAGTTAACTTTTTTCAAATGAGTGCAGCAATGTCAGTCTCCATCCAGGGAAGTTGGCTCGTTGACTCTGAACTCTGAATGTATTTGAAAATGAGTCGTAGGTAACGGGGCAAATATTTCGCCGTCTATTTTTCATATGAATAATTCTACATTCTGTGGTATCGTGAACAGTAAATTGACCCGCGCACTTTTAAATGCTGTCATGTGATTCCTCATTCCATGCACACACTATCAGCTGATCTTGTGGTGGTTCTGAATGAAGTTAAATTCGGTTATGTAATTAAATCCATTGAGTCGCTAGCGGGATACGATCACCTAGATAACGCTAGATAGGGAAAAGCTCAGTAGCTGTCACATCTCATTATCCTGTAAAAAAGCGTGTTCTTTCGGATTTCTGTGAATGAATACGATTGCTCACTTTTTATCTCAGTCAAGCATAGATCTAACAGTCGAGCAAGCTACCAACTCACCTGCCGACTGACAAGAACTCCCACCGTCAGCAAGCCGGCCGTCAGCCAAACCAGCACATGTTCTCTGGCCAGACATACTGCGATTTGTTCGAAGTTCCCGGAATTCATGGTTCGATGGTTTCTGGATTGATTTGCAATGATTGTGGTAGTTGTAGTGGTGGTGATATACCTGCAGGATGGAATTATTTTCCCATTCTGAGCAAAGTAACAAACAGTCTCGGGACCCGGAACTTGGGGAGGAGGGAACATTTTTGGACTTAGATCAAACACAGTCTGAGTTGCTCCGCTGCCTATTCGAGAAGTAGTGTTTGCTTCCCTCACTCCAGAGCAATCGCGAAGTCCATTTGGTTGGGTGAATACGGAATTTGTAGGGTTCACTGTCTCCGAAGGATCGTTGTCGACTTGACTTCCAATAACATCAACTGCGTTTTCCTTGTCCCAGGAATTTCTTGTCATACAAGAGCAAAGGTTACTGAGATGTGGCCAGCATTCAATATCAGATCGAGCAACACTTGTGTAGTCTTCAGAAGAATCCACTGGTTCCCAACATAGGGAACACCAACAGTAGCTGTACTGCAGTGCCCAGTGAATTGTCAACAGACTCCACCACATTGAGCTGGCTATGGCGAAGAAATATTGTACCATAAATACCAGCGCACAGACTGAGTTGTCTAGTCCTTCCTGTAGCCTAATTTCGCGACCCGAATCTAAATCTGGACCACAGGTGACCGTTTCACGACCAAGCCCGAGGCTGAGGGCGAAACCCAGAGAATAAATTAGCTGACAAAGAGTAATATAGATCACAGGGCGTTCAGTTAATCGAAATAGGCCGGAATGAATAAGATAACCAACTAACGTCACACTTGTGAGCAAACTGCATATTCCGCTCAAAACACTAGTCCAAATTATAGATAACGTCTTGGCGTCAGGATGAAAAAGTATGTGTGCTTGGCAAAGCGGAGCACATCGGCCAGTTCTATTGATGTAGACGTAAGAGGTAGGTTTTTTCAGAAACGCACAGTGGCGCAGTGTTTGAGCCATGACGGAAATAGCTGAGGCTTGTCTATTCAGATGGGGGGCGCGAGGTCCATTGTTCTCGTTAGTCAACTGAAATTCCGAAAATTGCTGTATCCAACTACTCACCAATTGTTCATCTTCTTCAACACCTGGTTTTCTGCTTAGCGACTTTGGGTCAGGTGTCGGAATTTTATTCTCGACAGCACCCACCATTTTCGAAGGAGAAGCCCGTCCTTTGACTGCTTCATCATGTGTAGTAACGTCTCCTACCTCACTGAATAGCGGGGTTTCTTCTGAATCTTGGGGACCCTCCATGCACATTGTACCTCCAACCACATTTTTCACAGGGAACCTGGAACAGTTCAAGGTGGCTGGCCAATCAATGTCGAAGACTCGTAGGACTGGGGCACACCGAGCTTTCACGTGTTCACATAGTGGGCGACATGGGCCAATCAGATGTCTCGTGTTCACATCACACATTGGCGTGTAAACTGAGCATAAGAAGAAACTGAGTTTATTCGAACATTTGTATGTGATGAGTGGTTTGAAGGTCTGAAGTTGGTGTCGTGCGTCAAACTGCGTCTCCTGTCCAACCAAATTAGGCATACCTGTGAATTTGTAAAATGTGTTTTGACATTCAGGTATTTGAATAGGCATCGGTTTCAAGCATCGGCGTTGCTCCACAGGTTCCAGGGCTTTATCTTCAACAAATGTTGATACGGTGGAGCACAAAACAAGCCAGTTGCAAAGGAGAAAATAACACCAGCCCAGACGAAAATGATTCATTATGTGCCTGACGAAAGCATAAGTCAATCATTTGATTTCAGCATCATTCAGAGTGATATTCGAGTACATCTGGTCTATCAGTCCAAGGATACGAAACTTAGAACCCGATGAATGTGGAAAATCATAGTCATTAGAGTGCATCCAACACCATTAATTTTGCACCTGATTGGGTTGTCACTCCTGTCCGCTGTGACGTGAGGTTGGACATCAACAGTTGATTGGTCACCGATCGTCAACCAATGGGAGGGGTAGTGTGAGTGAGCTACTTGGTTGGCTGATTTATGGCCTAGTGCGATTGACACTAGCGTGCACACGACGAGGCATATTAGATTACATGATAACTATTTGCCCCATAAATAGATGGGTTTTATCTGACCTGGATGGCATCAAGATGATAAGTGTATTTTGTTTTCGTACTCGACATGTGACAATCGCAACTGACTCCAACAGGAAGCACTACCAAACTGTCTTTAAATAAGAGCAGAATGTTGTCTGACTTTCGATGAGTAATTAATCTCAACAGTAAAAGTAGAGTGGGCAGATCAAGACACTCTATGGCACCGTGAAACTTCACGAGTTTCCGGGTATTTGTAACATAAGTTTTATCATCTAATACTGATGTTTGGTCAACCGGAAGATGGCATTATTTTCCTCAGGATTGACAAAATAATCTTCACCGTTTCCTTCGAGAAGACAGTGCCGGCTTAACCGTGCAGTTGCTAAATAAGAATGAAGTTTGCCATGCAATCCGGGTTAATCTTAGCCGATGTCTAACGATTCTTCCCGGATTTTCCACGGACTTTTTCTGCGTAATTTGCACTGGAAATTGAAATACAAGGGAATGCGAAAGAATGTAATATGACAACCGTAGACAAGGTTGTAACCAGTGACAAAAAACATTTCGGTAGGTCATTAGCTTTGTTACGAACTTACTTATCGAGTGACAGAAACCAGTTGTTGTCGAACCAGTGATTGGCTCGAAAACTTGTTCTTGTTCCCCAAGCAGAGATACACTAATTATTTGTTCACAATGGTATTGATTGTACAGGGTCCGAAACATTTTCGCACCAAATGGTTCCATAGAATGTGTGTTCAAACAGCACGTAGGGGCTTTCAGGCCAAAATAAAAATAGTTGGTGCAACTCCTCCCGTTGGGAGTGAATTGTGCGAGCCAGTTGACTTTCCCGTAATTTTGGTTTGGGAACTGGTGTTTTGTTGGCGCATCTATCATTGGGAAAAAGAGTCATCATGGGCGTAGAAGAAGCAACCGCTTATGTCTACTTTGTCTATGCATACAGTATATGCCAGTGACGAGAAGGACGACCTCTCATTGTCCGTCAAACGGCTGAATATTGCTTGGTTGTTGATGTGTCACCCGACTGCCCCTACTAATGCTTCATTCCTGTCACCTTCACTACGTGTCTTTGGAATACAGGTGTTGTGATTTTCAATCAGTTTTGGTTAAATAAGTCAGACGTTTGTATACACATGCACAACCAAGGACCTTTAGCATCCGAACATCTGAACAAAGATAACAGGAAAGCTAAAAAGAACAAATGAGCTACCATATGAAGTAAGCTAGTAACCCTACCGCAACTAGAGTTGACAACTCTGTGTTTATGGGAGTAATATCCTGCTTCAGCGCAGAGCTTTTGATCAAATCCGAACGTAGTCGAGTAGCGCTAAAGTTTCAGGAAAAGACGCTGATATTTATGCACAGTGGAGATCAACTCGACCCCGCACTGATGATGTCACCTCGATTGGCGACTAAACGTTTGCAGTCCAACTGCCAAGCTCGACGAACAGGCCAGCAACGAAAGTGGAGGCCAATAGTTGAATTAGTATGATTCATGAAAGGAAACTCATGAAACTCATGAAAGATTTCATGAGTTAACCGCAACCGACATAGATCAGCGGTTGAGGCGCGAACTTACTGACCGAAAGGTAGTAGTTCGAACCTAACCTCTGCATATCAACTGCTCCTGTCTAGGCTTGGGCAACCTGACAGCATCTCATCCCTCGTGCTTCCTTCGGGTGGCATGGCAGCTAGGAACCAGAAGGGCTTTACGGCTGAACGTACGAACTAGCTTTCCTCTAACCAGACTAAGTCAAACACTCGAAATGTTTGTATTCTTGCATAAAACAACACAGTGCTGACCACGACTAGTCGTTAGAAAAGTATAGGTAAAAGTTGTTCCCCTAGCAACTAGATTTCATTTGGCTTTCAAGCACTGCCAATGTTATTCAGCAGCGCAAAACTAGAGGAGACGACGGGGAGTATGCCTGAACAGAAGACAGCTTAGACCAAGTGAAAACGAAAAGAAGAGCCCTTCTGAGTGGGAAACGAACATGTGAGCTTTTTTTACTGGACAAGCTCACGGAGCTCACTTCTTAGCACACAACCACTTAAATTTCCCAACAATTTACCGTCTTTCCGCCTTGCAGGTTAACAATTAACTTTCCTTAGCACCGTTATCAGCACTTATGTACTCACGATGGATCAGGGACTTACACTCTCAGGCACCCTAGGGGCATTGATTTCGGTAGATGAACATAACAAAGGAGATTCGGATAATTTTAACTAGGAGACCAAACGCTACAATACAGACAAGAAGTAGTAGCTCATTGTTTGGTGGGTGGCTTCCAATAACGACAACCGGATGCAAAAAGAAGGAGGAAACATGCCACTATCGGCCTTAAAATTTCAGGCAACGCCTAATTATTATAGATATGCATGAAATAACTTGTGAACAGCCCCTCTGAGCTGTCTATATACACAAAATTTTCCAGCGTTATCACTAGACGAGTTACCATCACCTCTATCTTCGTCCTAAAACTTGAGTCTGGCTCCATGACGCGCATTGTACAAACTTTGTCCAATACTCCCCTTTCATTTCAGAAATGAGCTTTAATTACTGATGTAGGTTTCAGTTTCAGGCTCCAGATAAAAATTATTTTGCCGATTCGTTCAGCTGTACACCTGGTCTAAGCCGTCATTTACATATCCCTGCTGGTCGTTGACTTGTTTGCTGAGCTGGGCAGTTTCATTGCAAACGTTTCGTCACCAATCGAGGTGACATCATCAGTGCGTTATTGAGGAGTGTAATGGTGCGTAACGATTGGTTGGTGGTTGTGCCATTTTCCTCTGTAGAAAACATATCTCTGCCCTTACACTCGATTGTCTTCATCCTGACCTCACCCGTGTACCCATTTTATGCCCATCTAAATCTTTTCGTGTGTGTTTTCAACCACCGGGAAATACTGGTGATGCCCAATGGAGTGTATCCTTCCGAAAAAAGCCCTCAGCGATATATATATATATATATATATAATGATTAGCTGGCAACCTGTCGGGATCCGATGGTCAACAATGGCTGATCCACTCGACGCCTACACACAGTACGTAAACCACACGCAGTTCGCCCGGGCCCGATTGGGGTGCTACGCAAAAGCCCATGATGCTGATTCAGACCGGAGAGCACATAAACGCCAGTTGACTCAGCGAAAGCACATTGATATAACAGCATTAGTTCTTCTACACCAAATTCGAAAAGGTGGAAATTTTCAACTCAGCTGTCGGTTGAATGTCTGGTGGTGCTCTGAACCACAGTCTGCGCAGTTATACCGGTACTGACAGTACAGCAGCCAGGTACGCGGCCTCCTTGGTGTCCACGAGATGACTGCGGTTGCTGAATACTCATTTTTATGGATGACAAAATGAGGCACGTGACTTGGTTTTACAAACATTTAGTACAGTGTCGATTGTCAAGTCTGTAGACAGGTTGCTTGTGATGGAGCAGAAACCTGAACGAGCCGCATTTCGATGGTGATTTGGAAGGTCTCCCGAGTTGTGAATTAGTCACTAGCAATGAAATTAGTTTCCGGCACAATTCCGAGTTTAACTAACGACTTTTGGGGAACTGCTAAATTCCGGCAACCCTGATTAATGGCACCACTTGCAACTGTGTTGAAGATGCTACATGTGTGTGAAAATGCCCAAGTTTGTCCAGAGAAACCATAATAAGTGCTTTTCTTGAAACGAAGTCCAGAAGTCCTTATTGTCTTGGTGTTACATCACGCAGACTTATTTCACATCTGTTTGGAACGCTCCATCGTGTATAAGTTAAATGTCGGATAAACGTTTGTCTGAGGACATACAGTGCGTTGCTTTAACATAAAACGAACCAGATCATTCATTCAAAATGAACCACTCGTATTGCGGCGGCCTTGGTTATTAGCCTGATCTCTATGATAGCCTACGTCATAGTAACCGTCAAAATATCCAAGAAAAAACCCTAGGAAAAATATGGCAACGTCTTCTATTTTGACAGGTTGGACACTGAGCTTATTGGTTATTTATCCTTAAATATACTGCGAATCTTGATATCATCTCTTCTCTGACACCCTGGACAGTGCACCGGAATTTTATTCAGGGTTGTCAACAAAACATAAGTCTGCACAATCTCTGCTCTAATGAAGTGCCGCTTTTATGGACACTGAGCTAAAGCCTATACCTGGTATTTGGAATCTGCAGCTTGCCCGAAAAATAACCATTCAAAGTCTCACCATCGTCATTGACAGCAACACCAGCTGAGAACACTGATGCTTCATAGCCACACAACCATGTCAGTTTATTTCAGTAAGGTTTTATAATGGAAAAAAGAAAGAAGTGAGACACAGGCGACCTAGGGCTAGCCCACAACAAACACTCGAAGTGCACATACCTCCCGCTTTCAGCCACACAATCTGGATAGAAACTGACAGCATAAAAGCCATTGACAGCGTTTAGCCACCACGTCGTTCACTTTCTTCAGCCATGCACAAACGGTCACGTAGATCCCATCCTAAAAGGCGAACAGCACCAACAGCTTCAAAACAATCCAAAACATCCTTCATTCCCTTCTACCATGCCAAATTCTGTTCACCACTACGTGTCCACCACTCCGAATTGGGCACGAAAAACAGCGTTGGTCTCGGCAGGTGGTAACTCGGGTATGCGTGGCATAGCGGCCAGGCGTATTGGGTTGCAATAGTGGATGCATTATTCAAATGAAGTGCCACCTGCTTCACCTAAAATCGTCTCCTGGTCACCTCATTCCGAAGTTGTTGGCTTCAACCAACTCTAGCCATACTTCTGAGACACCAGTAGTCAAAGTCCTGATGAGTTCTTCGATCCTCCACCCAAAATGGCTAAGTCTCGCAGCCACACAACAATGCAACCCGCAACGTAGTTTGGTACACGCGTCCTTTGTGACCCAGCAATATGCTTTTTGCACATTGGCAAAAACAATTCTAAACTTCTAGATTTATGCGTTGAGCTCTTCTGTCACACTTCCGTCGGTGCTGATGCAACTTCCGAGATACACCTACTGTTCCACAACTTCCAGTATCACTCCATAAATTTTTAGAGGTATATTCAACGACTGTGCGCCCTGCAGCATGACTTTGCATTCTATGGGCGCGAACGATATGTCAAAGGACTGGATGATCTCGGGCAGCTTTTCTATTGATGAATGAGCTTCTTACTGTTCTTCAAAAGTGAGAACAATATCGTCTGCATACTCCTGGTCAACAAAGTCCTTGATAAAAAAAGATCTGAACACCGGGGCTATAGAGACCTTCTGGTGATCGCTTCACCACCTCAATAATGACAAAACCAAACAAAAATGGATGGAATGGATATTCTTACCGGATACCACTGCTGGTAGGAAAGCCTTTGGATAGCTCGCGCGCCCACAAGTATGTAAATACGGACAGCACATGATATTAACCAAGTTCTAGAGTATGTCGGGCAAGCGTGTTGAGAAGAACTAACCGATCGACGCAATCAAACGCACTCTTGAAGTCAGGGGACATTGAGATTGTAGGGCGTGTATACGCATGCTTTGCTTTAACAATTGACGGAGTGTGAAGTTGTGGTCAATATATCCCGTTCCAGGCCGGAATCCTGCTTACTGTTCTTGGGTACCGCCCCCACGTAGTTTCGTAAGACGACGTGGAATAAACAATGCCAATGGGGGTAAATCGAATTCCGCTGTGAATGCTAAACTCACTGAGACCACCCATCTTCAAAACTGGAACGATTACCAAATCCTCCTATTTAGTTGGGATGGTCTCTTCCTCCCAGGTGGAGGTACATAGGTTAGCAAGCATCGGCTGAGGAATTCACCCCTATCTTTAAACAGAGCGGGTGGGAGCTCATCAGGACCAGCAGTTTGATGACGCTTGAGGGACAAGAGTCGGGGGCTTCAAGTTCACTTTCCAGGACTGCGTTGCGGGGTGGGAATCCGACTGAGCAACTACAGGCTGCCAGGTGAACTGCTGTTGGATCTGTTTAACCCAACGTTTCAGGCGCTCCTGTTTCTTGAGATTTGCTCGCATCTTATGTCTCTTCAGCTTTCTGGATCCATCAAGTTTCTCGATCCGCATAGATGCTCTTTTTTACCTAAAGTCTGACAGCTCTTCGAGTGCATTTTACTCTCGACCAGGAGGACTACGTGTTTGAGCTCCGAGAAATTTAAGTGCTGCTCGAGATAAAGTGCTTAGATATAGTTGGTTGCGCCATTCTACAAGCTGAGCGCCCAGCAACTTGGCAGTTTACGGACAGTATCTTCCAATAAGAGTAAACATCAGAAGACCTCTTGTCCGAAAGGGACTTCAGTATGTGGTTCTGGTAGACTCCTTCCACACAGGGATTCGACAGTTTCAAGGTGATCGGGCAACGTGTGCGCATCTTCACTGCTTCTGAAAAGCACACTGACAAGCACCAACGAACACCTACCTGATCCGGATCCACATAGTTAATTTCATAGCGAGCAGCAGTCAGTAACTGACCCACTCCACCCATAAATAATTGCAATGTGATCTGTCTATGTTTCAGGTTAGCTCACATGTGGCGGAACCCTGTGACCAAGCGGCTTCGGTTATCTCGCAAGTTACTACTGCGCTGAAGCAGTCTGTGTTCAGTACATAACTACAGCAGGCGTTTGCAGTTGTCCGTGCTTCTCTATATCAGTTCACGATGGCCACCCAAATGTGCCTCAGCAGCGCTAGACCTACATACTTGCGCATTCATATATCCAGTAACCAAAACATCTGAGCTCTTGGCCCGCCGCAACATAGCACTCGGTGTCGTAAAAATTGCTTCTGATTATATCAGAGCCACAATCTGTTGGAGTGTAAGCAGATACGGTGAAGAGGCCCCGATTGTCGGCGCGTTTACTGGATAATCTCATAGACGTTACCAGACGAGCCTCACAGAGACGACCATCAGCGGGTAACCATTCAAACACAGACCCTTCAGGTCGATGGTCTAAAGCAATACTAAGCCCGACAGAACCAGTAGCAGAGGCTACTGGATGACCAGAGGTGCGCAACCAGAATCTAGAGGAAACTAATGGGCAGGTCAGTTCAACAACCACACTTGTGTCTTGAATCCTCGTTTCAAAGCGACAGAGCACATCAACAGAAGCAAGCACGCAGAAGCAGTCTATTGTCTGTTTTGTTCCAGAGTAAGAAAGTTAAAGGCTGCTAAGTGGACCGAGCGACGGGGGTCAGAGGATGGTTTCAAAGTATGTGTGGCCGTGGTGGCCTAGCCAGCTGTACATACGAGAGCTGATGGCAGTTGGCGGTGAACGGATCGGTCAGTCCTTAAGAATGGGCCTGCAGAGATGGCTCTAGCAACGGGAGGAGGATGGGGAGAAGAGCGAATGGATGGAGGAGAAGGGAGGGAGGATTCAGCAGTCGCCTGTTTTCGCTTATCCTCTCCGCTGTAGGTAGAAGATAAGGCGACGAGGCTGATGACACAACGTGACGGCAGCTGTGGCATAAGATTACTTGTAAGTGTCCACATGACGGTTTTACTTGGGTGCCTACACCTAGAGAGAAGGATGATTGGGGACCTCAATTAAAGTCTTCGACTAAAAAAGCCTAAGCGCAAGGAGGCGTTGGTCAAAGCTGCCTACATTTTTAGAGAGCCACACATGTTCCCAGCCCAAAGTGGAGGACTAGGAGACTGTGTTAGTCGGACCAGCCTAATGTGGGAATCCCTGTGAATGTCACAAGAACACTTCCCAATATAGCTCAATGGGCTACGGAGGTGAGCAAATGGTCACAACGCTGTACTGTGCAGTCTCTTAGAATATTTTTGAAAGTCTAACAAACGCAAGAAATGTTTTATTACGCGCTAGCAAGCAACCACGAACACAAGTGGTAGCATGAGGAGATATGGAAGCTTTAATGAAGGCTTCGTTCTGAAACCAATCTGTGCACTGTACGGCTGTTTCATCCTTATTGGGAATCATCAGCAGTGCGCAGTTCAAACTATCAGTCAGGAGTTCGCGGGTTCGAGATTTCCTGAAGTTCCGTGAGATGCGCGCTGCTGACGAACCTTAATAAGGATGAAAGAATTGTGCGGTGCTTCTCGGCTTTTCAGCACAGATTGGCCTCAGTGACAGGTCGGAATCGCAAGTGAAAAGTTTAAAATCCCCTCACGCTACCAATAATTTATAAGTAGCTCAAAAGAGGAATAAAATCCATCCAATGAGGGAAAATTTTATCCGAGAAATCCGCACATGGGGAGCCAGTCAACATGTGTCATCACGTGATGTGGAACCCCGTGATGAAAGATGAGTCTCGGTATATCCTGTCTAGGTGCAAGTTAATCATACTGTTGAGCAGCCGCCCGTAGGCACAAGGTTGTGTTCAACCACTAGCCAGAATATCATGGGTTCGAAACTCCGAGTTTCATGAAGAGTGCAACGCAAATGATTTTAGATGACGATGAAACAGGTTTACCGTGCTTCTCCGGCTTTCGGCATAAGTTGGATTCACTTGTAGAACAAAATCTTTACTAAAACATAAACATTATCTGAAAAACTTTTGTTCAAGCGGTACTTTTTAGTAGCTCGCAGGAATCCTATCAGTGTGGTCATATCTCAGACAACGACACATATTATCTTTCGGTACACACTGTTGCTTTTGAAGAATAGAATGAATAAGAGCCAGTCCATACATAAGCAGCGAAGCTCTCTTTTCCAAGAGCGGTGCCATAGAGAATCAAAAGTGACTTCTGGCAGTAGTGTGCATTGACTTCGCAGACTCCCAACGAAAATTATCTCCTAAATACACGTTTGAAAACAAACACCGAACGAGCTGCACAGCTCCAGGGTATCAATAAGAAATCGACACAAACTACACCATTGACCTCACTGAAAGCATTAAGAAAGAATAAGAAAGTTTTATGCCATTTTCGGAAAGGAATAAATAACTGGGGCAGATTTTCTACAGTCTAGCACTACTACCTGATTGGTTTTTACTTACACAGATTTCGGTATGGATGTTTGCAACTCAGCATCCTCCGTGATAAGGAGCGCCTTGAACCTGAGAAATACGGCTCCAAACTCGATCCAACTTCCTATTACTTGTTCCGAAACCCATTCAGAATGAAAGCCAGTCACTCATATGGATCAAGAGGGCATTTTAACCGACGTTAGTGCCTTAAAAATCGGCCAACCGCATACCTTCCTCCGTTGATCTAACAAAGTATTGTATCAAAAACTAATGTTGTCTAGCATAAAATCCACCCGTTATTTGTTGAATTATTTTGAAACGAGGACATCGTAATCAGTTTGAACTCCTCAACGAAGTAAATTGAACTCCTGAGGTAGTGCCGTCATAGTCCCTCAGTTTGTCAAGCCACTGGCAGATCCTGAAAGGTTTCACAGAGATCCGATCACTCCTCAAACAATGCTTAACCGATATTCGTAACCAGTTATGTAAGTTCTTCCACCAGCTACAGGCTGAGGTTTGCCCGCAGAATTACTCAACATTAAAGCGGAAGAAATGAAATCGATCTAAAGACAACGGTGCAAATTTGACGAAACACATAAGTTCGAAAGGCTACTGGTCACAATGCGGCTCTATGGTTAGTCTACAGAAACATTTACTAGGTACTTCAGTTTATTACATTGATCCAACAGACCACTAACTGAAGACGAGGGTGTCTGCTGGATGGAGGACTGAGTTTCACAGCACTAGCTAATAAATAAGACAATAAATCAGTCTTACGGTTTCAGAAGCTCCCGATATTGAAACCAAAAAATCCCGGGAGTATTCATCTAGAGTCTTAGATTCCAACAGCTAGAAAAGCTTTAAATATTCGGAACACTAGAACAGTGATGGGGGAATACCCTTGCGGCGCTTGTTTCAGTTTATCCCAGATGCGAACTTTGAATTTCGTCTGTAAGACCTTAGGGAGTTGCTTGAATGCAAGTTCGAGCATACCAATGATTTACGTAGTTCTCACCAGTAAAACTTTAGATATTGTTAAAAAATTCTATTAAAAACGAAGATACAAGGTGGTGGTAAGGACGAAATAACCTAAGTAGCAGTGGTAGTGGAAGTATCAGTTGGTGCGCCGAACCACTTTCTTGTGGGGCCGAATGAACAGCCTGGATGTCACTCTGGATATAGTAAGAGTACAGCAACTCCAGAACAAAATGCACTCTGCTTGGTTTCAACATACTGGTTGAGTTCTACAGGGAACAACACGATCCGGCTGGTGCCTCTGAACCAATTTCAACGAGTACGCCTCAGAGACTCAAGGGGCTCATATACGTGGAATGAGGGGAGTTTTGCAAATCGAAAGCTGGCTTGGTAGCCCACCGTCGAGTTTACGTTCATAAAGCTGTTGGCACAAACGTGGTCGCCCAGTTGGTCTGCCCTAAGTATTCCCGTCGTTCTCCAACGAAGACTGGTCTAAGTCCACACCCGCCGACATGCACACCCCACTCAGCTCACTGCAGTTACGCTTGGCCGAGTTGTGATTTCCGGTGCCAGCTGGTCCCAACAAGAGTCACAGTCACTCTCGCGCCTATCTGACAAGTTGTATCCAACCTGTGACATGCAAAACGCACTGTTTTTGAGAGTGCAGCAATATTTTTCTGGTCGACTGGCTATCAGTATTAAAACTGAGTCACATCATAAACGAGAAATTCAGATGGGTTCCAGGTGAGTATCCCGTCAAAACCAAATTGGTACGCACATGAGTGTATTTCGCTAATTAAGTGCGATTTGGGTTCAAGTATAGCAGAAGTTTGACGGAAACTCGGGGACTGTGCCTACTCGATGAGCCCCAAGAAGGGCGAAACGGGTTTGGGCTATCGAGGAGTTTTCAGCAACCCTATGAGTAGTTTATTACGCTTATTCATGTATTGCGATATCTCGAATATCCTACTGCTGAAACATGACGCCGCCTGATGCAGCACGTTCAGTCGCTTAAAAGCATCATAAACGAGAGGTTCAGCTGGGTTCCAGGTGAGTCTCCCAACAAAACCAAATTGGTATGCAAATGAGTTTATTTCGCTAGTCAGGTGTGCTTAACTGAGAATCGCACCTCGATGAATCGTCATCTGGCATCCCCGGTCAAACCATCGGTCAAACAGCCTCACACTTGTCCGACTCTGAAGACAATAGCATCTACTTCAAAAAGCCGTGAAATTAACCGCCTCAATTTTCGAATCGCTCTGACAGCCCACTCTTTAGTGTTTACCTTTTGGCCTTTGCCCGACGGTTGCAATCTGGCATCGTGATACCAGAGCAAGTCCTGCCACTTCTGGACCTCCATGCGTCCAAGACTTCTGCACACACGTGGGAATCTGCCTGTTGATGCTGTCGCCAGCAATCCCATCGTGTGCGGGTTGCCGTAAAGTAGATCCTTCAAGGTTACTACATCGCCACCCAGACCTTATGCCACCAGTGGCTGAAATATGCAGCGTCCGCTATGCTCACTGGGTCATGGAGGGCACTGTGCAAAGGGAATTGCGACCTAAATTTGGAAGTCGAACAGTACTAAATACAGGTACTCTCTGCTCCAAAGTACGCGGATAGTAGACGAAGTCCTGCAGTACCGTCATGTTAATGGATTTTGATCGAGCTTATTACAAGGGAGGAAGTTGGCACTTTGATCTGCTTGATCGGTAATGCATCCTCAGGTTTTGATAAGCTTGCACCCAAGATACTTCTCCGGTTTAATGTTAATGCTCCTACTGAGCTGTTAACCAGATTTTTGTAGCGCCCCGGTTACTCTAGTTCCGAAGTTCCCAATGCCGTCTTCATTGGACTAATTGAAGACAAATTCCGTCTCATCTATTCTTGTTTGCCGCCTCCGTAAAGTGCTTGATCATCACCTTGGTGATTGGTTTCGCCATCGCCGATGACTGGGTAATGTGTGCTGAAAATCAGGAAAACCTTGAAACTGCTGAGTTTCAGTTTGAAAGAACTTGCATTTTGACCACAACCCCCCGAAAGACGAAAGAAATTTTTTGTTTGTGGAGAGAGGAGAAATCAGGTGACCGCGGAACCCATAGTTTTTCTGGGTCCAGCAGACACCTTGGAATATTTGCGTGTCCCCTTTACTTCCAAAGAGAAATGAATCTGCAAACCCCGGTGCAGTCTGCTGAAGACAAGGGCTAAAAAGTCTGACGTGGCCATGGTGACTAGACGATCCTCTGTCGCTGGAAATCTGGTCATTCTGAGAATTTGGTACATATTCGGCAGTCTTATTTTATCATTTATTATACTCAACGTGCTCGTTATAATCGGGTTGCAAGGGAACTCGAAAAACGCCTCTGTCGTCTAAGTTATACTGTCTTCATGGAATTGGAACCACCTACTACGACGTCCTTTATCAAGCTTGACCTAATCGCTGCTCAGGAGCACCGAGCAGTCATGATAAAGATGAGCATAGTCTCGGATGGGCACCTAGAAGGAAAAATGTAGGTGGCGCGAAACGTCTCAAAATGCATATTCATCAGATGCTTTTGGAAAACGTAAACACAGCTGTATTTTTGGAGTGTTTGCAGCTCCCTCAAACCATCTCCCTGTGTAATGTAGATAACCGTTGACGGTGTTTTTGTCTGTTCCTGATACAGTGATCGCTTGTATTTTGGTAGTGTTGTCCAACTGAAAATGTTTTGCGTCAAATTTTTGCAACCAGACTGGGTTGCACAAGAGCGAGTCACTCAGATTCGACATTAAAGCTGCCAGAGGGTGAATAAAGAAGGTCGATGCGGTCGTCAGTAATCATCGATCATAAGAGGGGTTTGTGGTGATTTGGTTGCACCTCTTACCTGACTTGTGAGCAATCAATTACAATAAGGGGAAACATGCCGCTCAGCGGGCCTGACAACCATTTTTAGTTTTGATTTAACAAGCCCTGTGTCTGAACGATTATACATCGTCACGAACAAAATAAGCGATCAAGACGTGTCATTGGCTCACCAAACTGCGACAACAGCGAAAGCGGCAAAAGATCGATGAGTTAGTTTGCGCTTGCGAAACGAGACAATAGTAATAAGTTACTCCAGTGACGATCGTAGGACAGGCTTTTTGAATGCCTAACCATGAAGCATCAGCTCAAGTGTATCGTGTGCTCTATGAGTATAGACTGTCGTTTTACGTCTTTTATTCAAGCAACAACTTATTTGCACCATTTTCAAAATGGAGGCTGGCGAGCAATTTGAAAGTGGTTATGAACTCGGGTTGACGGAATCGAGGTAGGCGCTTGTGACCACTGGGTTACCCCGTCAAGCGTGAAGATTTGCCTAGCATAGTCTACAAATTCGGAGATGTTGTAAATATCGGTAACTTGGTGTTAAAATGTGCAGATTATGTCTTGGTAAGCGTAGGGCCAGCTGTGCTGTGAATAAGAGAAGTAGTTGTACAGGCCAAAGCATATTATAGCGAGATGTTAGTCGTAAGAGCCTCACGTTAATGGTGAATGGGACGGAGGTTCAAGCTAATGAGATTTTACGATGTGCGATAAACAATTTAGGGCCATGTAAGCGATGCTGATTGTGTCTTAAATGTGTTATGCGCCATGGATATATAAACATAAAACCGATGGAGGACAGCTAACGTCCTCAATGAGCAGGATGGTTCCTTAGCATAAACTGCGAAAACTCATCTGCCAACTAGGCAAGTAGTTAAAAAGTGGAAAGGCTGTGTCCGGCAAAATCTGAGGTTTCGCCTTGGAAACGAACGAGGTAGGCTCTTGCGACTCTCAATGTCAACTCTCAGTACACAACTCAACAAATCCCTTATAACTGGCAATGACAACTATTTTTTCTGACTGAAACTATAAACCCCTTTTTTCCCCCTTACCCGTATAATTCTGTACGTTCTGTAAAACACACGTAACCGCCGTACATTTTCCTTTTGGCCCGATGACAATCACAGAAACCAAAACTTCGTTTGTTCTGATCACTTCCAAGAGTGTCTTCCATCGTTTAAATATTTATCCTACTTTTGACTGATTTACCATGGAATACCTCGCTAACTCTTGAAACACTGCACGAGCCCACTGATGGTGAAGTTTCTGGCCAGTGTTTATTGAATACTTGTAAACAGAAGAACGGGCAAAGTCTTGATTAATATCCCTATAAGTTGGGCATCCAGCCATCTACTGCAGCGGCCAAAAGGCCTTCGACGTTGCACATCAGGACGAAGGCTTTCGTCGCCAGAAATTCATCCCAAAAAACTGCTGACCTCTTTCTAGGCAGTCAAGAAAACAAAGGAATTAGGGACAACATAACATAACCCTATTTCCAACACCTAACCGGATGTGACGAGTGCCTGCAGTGTAATCCTTCAAGCTCAAAGGGTATATGAAGTCAATCCCAATTTTCAGCATGAAGATGAAAGCACAGTGGTAGCCGTCAACATAAAATGCGTCTGCTGCGCGTACTGCAGACACCGGAGAGTTCTGCATCCAGCCAAATGGGGTGGATGAACACTTGGTGGAAAAAACAACTGCAAAATTAATGTCGTTCCAGAGCCTCCCAAGATGAAACCCATTCCTTCTGCTCTCATCCTCTCAGGTTTATGCCCAAGAACGCATTTAGTGACATAATCCCGATTGATATTCTTGTGCCCGATAGGAGCTCCAAAGGTAACGTTCCTGTTTCTATCGTTCCGAACTCCTGAGAGCTGAGACACAAATCTACAAACCTTATCAGTATGGCCATTGTAAAATATACAGCAACGCCCATGGGCGCTTACTTTATGAATATAGCCTAAGCATTCTATGCATGACACAGTTAAACCATCCACTCTTTCACAATTTTATGCATGAATTTTTACATTCACACGAACGCCTAAAGATGCCACCCGAGAACACGAGGCCAAATTTCTAATTTTGTTACCCCACCAGTGCTCAGATGCCGACATTGATGCTCTTCAGGAGCATTTCGTCTGACCATAAGCCAGTCGACACCAAACCAGACCGCCGCTCTCAGACCGGTGTAGCTGGTATACGTGGCAAGATTCACAATTTATCGCAAGGCATCCCTAACAACAAGGGACGGACAATAGACGAATGATTGTGGTATGCAGCCTAACCACCAACCGTCTCGCGTATTTGAATATATATACATTACCTCGCATTGAGGAATCAACACAAAAGGTTTCCCAACATGGCGCTTTTAGTACCCTGGACCTGTTGTTGCCTTCTGCAGAAACCAGAGTTTTCGGGTCTCTTAGGTTGAATGTTAGAACCATAGGTGGGTTAGTCTTCTGCTTTGACTACAGCTCACTTTTTGAGTCCAAATTCTGGACAATATCCCTTCAGGTGACACGGAATTTTTAACTCCGTTATGCAACGTTTGACGGCACATTTAGCTCCCCCTGTAGGTGGTCGGTAGCAAGTTATAGAAACCGTATATGGATAGATTTTTGGGTTAACTAACGTGATGTGCGGTCACGCAAGCGATGTGCCAGTGGAATAAAAACATGATAATCTACCGGTTGCTCTGGATGGTCCGGTCTTTTTCCTACTTTACTCAGTTTTACTGACATTTCCTTGTATCTGACAGACCTCGGTTTAAAAGCTTATCACTCTTTTAGGTTAGTGTAACTGGGCAAAGTAAGATATTCATATATGAGGGCCAACAGTGAACATACCGGAACAGATTCTTGGCCGGGAAATGCAGCGCAACCCTAGCTACTGCAGTCGTTCGTTTGTTGAACTGAATATCACTTCATTGCTACAGTAAGTGGATAATGGTTTGGTGTGAGTACTGATGTTCTGTCAACATCGGAAATTGTTACGTCGCAGCATGTGATTAATGAACTATAGAGGCATACTTTCTTCCAGAGTGGATAACGTGCAAAAATTCATAATCAGCTAGTGTCGTTTCCACACGGTTAGATATCCAGGCACGCTCAGTCATGAACTGGTTGGCTTGTCTGACAGGCAAACATTTATGGATGTTCTCGCAGCCCACTTTAGTGACAGGGTTCTATTAACAACTGAACAACAAATACGGCGATCGAATCGACGCTCATACGGAAAGCAAATCACATCTTGTAGCCCCGATAATACAACACCACTGATGCTAAGTTCATATCATACAAGCGCGAACACGTTCACTTGTTCAGCCATCCCTGCCATACTAGTGTTTTTAAGCCCAGCTCTCATGCCAGAGGTTTGGGATTAAAGTCCCGACAAGGCCAGTGAACCTTACTGAGAGCAAAACTCTATTTTAGTGAATACCCTCTTTGGTGTGGACTAACCGGAATTACTGCAGCAGGACAGGCGTTGGACCGTTCAAACCAGAATGATCTGAATGCAGGATGTGTCAACATTAGTCGTGTGACAAGAAACCTGGAGACTGTTCTGGCAACAAAATACCGTAGTGGAAATTTCTTTGGTAGAACAGGCAGACATGCAAGGATTATAATAAAAGTAAGTGAGTGTGAAAGCCCCCTTCAGAAGGACACCCATTCAGGTGCAATCATGCCGAAAACAAACTGCTAACGGGACATGTGTTTCGACTGCGTTGTTTGGTTCTGGGTTTAATGATAATCTAAGTGCCATGCAATATAATCGAAACAAGGAGCAATAAATCGAGAGCTCCTTCATTGAACCGAATCTGTTTAACACCTCCCTAGAGTAGAACCGACATTGACTTTCGATGTTTTCATCCAATCCACTGGAGTTTGCCGAGACCGCTGCGATATTTACCAAGGATTCAGGAAATCCACTGAAATTTATTTCTGCGCTGGACATATTACTATCCACGGGGTGCATGTTTCATCCATTTCAACTTTTGCAATCAGGTGATTAGCCCTGAAGTATTTACACTTGTCACATATGTTTGGTTTCACGTTATTAGTCGTGATAACCCAAGAGCCATTTTGCAATGCAGATGCCTATCAATACCCACAATCAGATACACCTCTCCATATTGAAAACGTTACGCCGTTCACCTCAATTTCACTGAATCAGGTTAATCCATCATTTTGAGCACACACGGCCTCACAAGTTCATCAAAACCGGGTCTAGAAACCTTACTTATTTAATGAGCAAAAAACACTTTCTCTGCATGGAGTGCACGTTGCTGGTCGTGCGCACTATATACGAGAATCTGAGATGAAAACACCAACCAAAAAGGTGAGTAGAAAGCTTGTATCCAGAGATTTAGCAAAAATACGCCAGCTGTCAGATAAAATATCCCTCCTCTATGAAACAGACCTGAATTCAAGGTAATTCCTCTAGTATCCGGTTTTTTAGGGCAGTTGTGGTTCCAGCATGTAAGACCACGTGGGTGCGGCGATTATTACTTCGTCAAAGCCACCTGCGTTATTACTTAGGATGCCGGTGACTGAACACAAAATTTATGCTCCTAAGACGATCATAGGTAATGGGCGCTGCAAACTTTGAGCAGTTATGCGTCATCCTGTTTGTGGAAATTGCTAGGCATTTGGAAGTGATTTCGTGCAAGCGCCTGATGTAACACAGAACTCTGATGGGGCGTTGTACTGCTGGCGGTAAGTAAACTAGGGCTGAATCACATCACAAGTGGAGCTACAAATTCGTGCAGCGAACGGTGTTCTCAACAGTGGTAACTGGAATTATTTACTCTCACATGTCGGCCTGAGTGCATCGCTAGCTGCTCGAATTAGAAGTCCAGCGGTATAATAAGCACGCAAGTCAAAATGATGGACCGGTTTATGCAACGCTGATCCAGAATACTGCTCTATGCGTTCCCAGTATTTCTGTACCACTCGATCAATTGATGGCGGGTAGGCGTAGGGTGGTCGAACCAACTTGTTCGGGCGTCTATCAATCATTTGGCCGATCAATATTCCGGGCGAATTTGGCTATATCTCCTGCCTTCCACATTGGAAAGTTTAGAACACAAGCAGACGTCAAGCCGTCTATTAAAATATCCTTTTAAATGTTTTGAACTCGACAAACTATGATATGATACGGGTAAAGCAAGCGATTAGTCAGTCTTTTGTTGAATTGTGCCCTGGTCACTGCTGTCCTAGAATGAACGTGGTTGTTTTCCTCAGTGAATTTATTTTGTCTCAATATCATGCACTACATAAATATTTACATCCCAAGAAGCCTAATGCTCACCCTGAGTCGTCCGCACAAACCAACGAAATTCGAATGAGGAAGGCTGCAACTCTAGGTCAACTAGCCTTCAGTGAATGCTTATTCTTCTAAAGGTTCACCGAGAAAATGACAGAACCGGGTGAAACGGATGAGTTTCAGACTAGAGTCTAGGGTAGAACCGATCCACAAAGTTTAATTTCCTTTGATCGTTTTACGATTAATTTAATGGTTACTGCCAATGTGCAGCAAGAAACTTTCTTCATACCTACAAGACATTTGTGTGTAAGGAAACTGCTTGCATGGGTGCTTGCGTGTTTAATTCACTTTAATCCTCATACGTTAGAATTAAGTAGTTTTGCCATGGATAGCTTCTCAGAGAAACCACTAACTGATTGTAGGTCTTACTCAACAAACTTGCAAAACTAAGTCAAGATAGTGGTACCCGAAAAAATGATTCCCCAGCAGGGTGCCACTGATATGCATTTTGAGACAGCCGTAAGCCCTCTAAAGCTTGCCATTAACCACCAAATGAGTTTATTCATTCCAGCTCATATACTGAGTCATGCGCGGTCAAAGAGAAGATAATGTGCTCTCCAATCTGAAGTTTTCAAAGACTAGTTCGCATACCTCAAAAGTCATCCCACTAGTAAAGTATCAATATTATGACCAAGCAGCAATAACAACGCCATCAGCATAGCGATATCGCTGAGGTTGAATAGAGCCAGCTCACTCAGCTCATGCTGTGGATAGAATTTCATCAGTAAAACATCATTATCTTGTCACATTTGACCGAGGTGCTTAACCATCCGTACAGTGCTTGCGGTGCTGCGTGATGACGTTATGTACGACAACTGTGTGGGGATTACTTATTGTCAATTTACTTCGAGTAATTCACCAGAAAGAGGCACCTAAAACAAATTTATCAAATTCTGTCTTTACACTTGCCGCATATGCATAGTTTTGGTACAGGTATACCCACAAAGAGGATCTTAAATATGCCGGCGCAACACTTAGCTGCTATGAGGGGTGGATTATGCCAATAGATCTGTTCTATTCATATAGACCGCCAACACCTATTTACGTACGTGAATGTGGGTTGGATTGAAATTAACTCTTGCTCTGCTTCTAACCTAACTTGTCCGCAAAGGGCCTGCGTGACCTTGTCAAGTCAAACAGCTTGCAGTTTCAAATGGCGAACAAAGTACACTGTTTTCGAAAACGAACAGAAAATATCGTAGTAGACACTGAGTAAGATGAGCCCAATTTTTGAACCGAACAATAATAATACTAAATACCTATCTATTCTTATCTATTCCCATCTATCATTCTTATCTAGTATTATCTATCTGGATCATCTGACAATTTGGGTGCACTTCTTCTCTACTGTTTCGCAATACCAGACTGGGTGTAACCGTGCATTAAAGAGTGTGACAAAGTGCGTGTCCGTTTGACATTTGTTTACGCCAAATCCGAGCATTTCGTGCAATGAAAGTTTGACATTGAAAGATTTGTTCTGGCTAATGGATGTTCCAATATTCTAACAGCAACAGGGAAATTGCTTCCCGATTTAGAAAGCTACACTATTCACTAGATGACAGAAACGTGAAAGAAGGATATTTTTTAATGGTAAAAGTCCTCTTACAGCGTCCGTTGCTCTGTGCAGCCCGCTCTACACATGTCTTTTAAATTATTTCGTAACAGGCGGAGAAAACAGACTCGATGGATTGCTTGTCACAATTCCTATTGAAGAAACCAACTGAGTGAACTCTGTGCATGGTAACTTGTTCCGGTACAGTAACATAAATTTTGTCCTGTGTCCGGCGCTTTGATATGCCGTAAACGGTTTGCAGGGTTTCGTAAAATAACACGGCTAAAGTTGGAGACAAGTTGGAAAGGGAAAGAAATCTATCCGTTGGATTTCCATTTCGAATGATGTGTAACACCGGTAAGTATGTCAAAACTCTGCAGAACTACTTATGGTCAACAGCGGAAATAGTTTGTGGGTTCCTAAAAGTTTGACTTTTCTCGATGCTTATGACCAGTCTAGCTGCAAAAGCATGCCAGCTCTTGGTTAGATAACCTATAGCATAAGTTCAGCGTCTAAGTGTGTGTGCTCGTAGGTCACTGGAGGCCAGTCTTGATCAGTTAAATTACTCGAGAGCTATTCGTACGAATCAATATCCTCATACCATAATGGAACAAAGTGCACAAAATCACGTGGACGGCTTGTCAGTAATGCGTAGTATAAGCCAATCGTTATTAACCTCAAATAACTATGTGTGCCTAAGCTGAAATGCTGTGCAGAAATTGGTGGTACGCATGAAATACTCGAAGGCGGCAGGTCGATCCCGCGCTCAAGCTCAGTGGTGATGAGAAGCAGGGAACAACACCTCACAAGCAAGTTATTTTTTGAATCACCTTTATAACCTGTGTTCAAAATGCTGTCGTTTAGGCTTGACTAAACTGATTTCTCATTATAATCTCGTGTAAGTAGAACAACCACTGAACGGATCTGCTTTATATAACTGTCTCTGATCTTATACTTGCTCACAGTCGTCGATGGTTGTTGTGTTGCAGTTATTCGCTTTTGTTCAATGTTTGTAACTAATTAAAACATAATATTTGGAGTAAAACCCTATTATCTATCCAATTTGAACTCGGAGATTCTTGTAACCGAAAAGTTCTGATGCTAAGTATAGATTTTTGGCACCCAACATCTACTTAGACAGGCTTGTGACGTTTTATTGATTCAGTAAATCCATCGTAGTCATTTACAGGTTCATCGGATGACTGTATGACTACTGAGGACGCACAAGTTGCTTGGACTTGACGCCCACATCAATTATGAACGACTAGGGAGTGTTGTGGCAAATCTTGGGAATTTCCACAACAGGAAATTCCAAGTGGAAACTTCCCGTGTTATGAAATGGAAATAGGACGTTGAGCGATCTAGATAAAACGGAAATTTTAAACAGATCAACAGAAACAAAATGAAAAGTGTATTATAACAGAGATTTATACAAGTTAGAAACATCCAGTGATCCATCGCTTTGTAATCGGTTACACTGTTGATTTCAGTTTAAACTGCATGGACAGTGTATTGAGTTACTGTGTTTCTTTAACCTATATGGCTTTTGGTTTGCGGTCTTGATGAAGGGATGCGCTCTCACATGAATACCATGCTGATTGCACCGGGTACAATGATAAGGAGACCCTCTATGATCACCAAACTTTCGAGAAAACTGACGGAATGCCTGAAGGGAAGTTCATGTATCTTTCGAAATCTCGTAATTTTGTCGTAGCCAATACTAGACGGTAGTTATTGAAATTTCACTCTCACAAATGCATCACATGCAAGCGAGATAGAATAATTTGGAAACATTCTGGATCGAAGAAGCTTTTTTTCTGAATTAAGGAGCTTTCACATCCTATTGAAAATGTTTACAGACTTCAGAAGTGGCCAGTCAGTTGGAGTTTTTTTCGAAGTTATTTGCATTGTAATAGCGTATCGTTCGTGGACTCCATGAATCCAACACCAAGGCTAGTGTTGAGTTAGTTATCTTTATTCACTTGCTAAATAGTGGACAAAGGGGCTGGGGAGATAACAAACCTATCTTTTAAAAATGAGCATGAGGAAAACCATATAGCGAGATTCAGATCTCTTGAGAGCTAAAAGTGTGCGAAGTGATATATAAGATCAATGCGCCCGTTACTCTAAGCGAGTTATGTCTATTAGTGTTCCGCTTGGATTTCGCAGCCGAAAAGCATACTTGAAGAGCATGGTAAACCATTCGAAGAAGATACTGGCCTGCAGCGAGACAGGGCAGAGTGGTCAAACGATTTTCAAACCAAACCCAAACGGGAATGTGTCTTAATGATGAAAAGTATAGAGCGGAAAGAAAATTGCACGCCTAATAGGTGATACGTTAATAAGTGGTTTTAGCCTGAAAGAATCTAACCGAACCTTTCTGTTACTCCTAACTAAGTCCAAATTATCAACAGTTCGGCTTACCACGAATCGACGACATACATGCTTTGAGATAGTTTCATTTTTAACCCTCATCGTGCTGCTGTCAAACCGTAAGTAATGTTGACAGAAAGGGAAAAACTGCACGCGTCATTTGAACCTTCCATCTGAGAAGTCACCAGTCGTGGGCCAAGCCAAGACGTGAGCAATTCATGTGAATCGTGTGACTGGAGGATGTCTAGGTGTAAGTCAGCCACACTGTTGACCAGCCACTCGTGGCCGAAAGGTACGGCCACGAGCGGGCAGATCGCGGGTTTCGCTGTTTTTGGAGATCTGCGAGATGAGCACTGCTGATGATTCCCACTAAGGATGGAACGGCTGCTTCTCGGCTTTTCAACATAGATTACCCTCACATTCATCGTGAATCCTCGAGCAAAATTTTAAGTTCTCCTCATACTAGCACTAAAACCTCACATTCGGTAGGAAACTCAACAAAAATGGTCGTTCAGTTTAGATTTCCATCCAAAATGACTTGCAAAAGAATAATAGCAGTTGCCGACACACAGACAACCTACCAAAAGGTCGATGGATTTTCCCATCTTTCCTCAGTGTGTTTCAACAGAATTACCTATCTCCAGTGGTTTGCTGGCTCGACTCAGTGTAACAATATTGACTTTTACCGCCAAACAAGTGCGCTGAGCATGGATTACTACAGAAAAATACACAGTTCCGTCACACTTAATTCCAGAACAGAATTCCGTATGGAGATATCGCATTATGGTCTTGGGTTTTACGGTCTATATCTGGTCCTAACGAAAACGTAGCGGTTTCAAAAAAAAATTGTAACAATTAGTAGGACGGTTTTTAGTCTAACAGTGGCCGAAGTAAGAGTCCCACTTCGCAAATTATCTGTCGTTTAACCTGTATAAATAGAATGACTTCGGTTTAATTTTTCATATCTTTGAAACTTTAGGTCTTCACGGGAAGAATGCGCAAAGGCCCGCTTCTTTTGTGCGCAAAGTTTTGACTTCTGATCACAATAACAATAGGCCTTATAGCCATCTCGTGCGTTAAAAAAACGGTCCATATTCTTTATACTTTCTTTGCTGATTGGCAGAAAAGGTTATCCTGGATCTGATACTCAACGAATCGTGAAATTAAATTTTCCATCCTTGATGATTAGGGGGTAGATGTGGTCAGTTCTGGAATATCAATATATCACATGTTTTCCCTCGAGTAGATCAATCAACTGGATGTAGCAGAAATGGTCAGCTGATGTTACCTAGCCGAGGCTACCTAATTACCAAACCGCTCGTGAGCATCGCGGAAATTCAGGAACAACCATCTGACTAGCCACAAGTAGCCAACATCCAAACTTGTTCGACGAATGGGCTGAATCACGTCATGCGCCCAAGTATGCGGGCGAATGGTGATGCTGGCACCGAGGTTGTGAATTTTGGATCTCATCGACACTGTCACATCGACCCAATATGTCACAATTAGAACAAAACGAGTGTTAGTTTGTTTCAGAAAGGTTCGTTGAACAATCGATCGATTCATGACCGGAAAAAATCTCGTTTCCGGCACAAAATCTCCTTCAGGCCAATTGAGTAGGTTACTAGGTTGTCCAAGATTTAAGGCGGACGGGGAACCAGTTAGCAAGGTCTTCCTCAACTAGCTCATACTAGATCAGTGTTGAATTTCGGTCAAAAGGTATTCTTGGTTAGTGGTAATGCCTAATTCTTACGGCCGATAGATTGAGAAGGGGATTTAATATCACTTTGATTGGGTTCGAATCCTTGGTCTTTCTGTTCAGGGCGCTTCAGCTGATGATTTCTCTTCGGTGTCATTAGTCTGCTTTTAAGTGTTCACATCCACTCTGGTACCAGACTACTCTTTGCTTTATCGTGACACGTCTCTTCTAAAACTGCTTTACCGAAAACAATCGGTTTCTCCGAGGTTTTCTGATCTGTACTGTATACCTACACCATACAAGACGCAATATCGTCTCTGAGTATTTCTAATTATCAACTACTGTACTATTCACAACATGTTCTTATGCTAAGAAAATGTTTTTCCATACCTCGTCACCACCTAGAGTTCACCGGTCGCTTTGGCATTATTGAGCAGCAAGATTCCTTTCTGGCAGATGACTTTAACATCAAAATTTCAGCTGCCGTATAAGAGGACAGTCAAATAACTTCAGACCAGGTGTGATTTGGGTAAGACTTTTGCGTGGTGACATTCCGAAAATAAGTGTAAATGCACTTTGTCTATACCTCTTGAAGCTAACGATGAGTTACGTGCACAACAGCGACAAATGTAAAGTACCTGTCCTTAAAAATTTTGATGACTTGATAGAGCACTGACTGTAGTGAAGCCAATAGAGTTATTTTTGGTTCAACCAGCCTCTCGAGCTCATACTATCCCTGAAAAGAACAAATATTTCTAATTTAGAGGAATTAGCCGGTTAACACCAGTTCTCTCCAGTTTTGCTGAAAGGAATCTCCAAAAACTATTTACAAAACACTTGACCGATTAACTGGCACCTCTGTTTTGTGTTCACGTTTGTGTAAGTGGCTCCGTAAACAAATCTGAGCAGATGGATGACACAAACGTCTTGACTTACTCGCTGAGACAGAATATCTTCCCTAAGAAGACTAGGTCTGAAATGCACCAGAATCCCTAACGATCTCACAGCAGAACCACGGGAAAGTGATTATCAAAACTGGCTTTTAAGCCAGAGCATGAACCATTTCCCACTTGAGTGATTTTAAAAGTGAAACAAGCCCGTAAAGCCTGTTTAGAAACTGCCGACAGGAGTCGTTTGCACCTTTGAGATAAGTAAAATACTTAAAGTAAATGTTTACGTAAAATCCTTGGTGACTTGCCCACTTGCTCTGATGAAGCTTTTATCTCAAAAGCGAAATGTCGACCAGCTGAAAACTAGCGATTGTTTTCCAAGCCCTTCTGAAACGATAAAATGCTTATGTTTTGGTTGGTGCAACAAGCTGAAAACGACTATTAGTGACCGAGTGGTCAATATGATGAGTGTCACCTCCAAGGTGAACTACGTGAAACTGACGATTATCGAGACACAACAAATGACCCCTGCTGTCGGTCAGTGAATTTAGCTTGGCCGGCATCGACAAAAGACCATGTTGAAAGTACAGAACGTCACTTGGATGACACTGATGACACTGACACTGGTGACCGAATATAGCTCAAGGTTCATGCGTTGCACTAACAAAGTCGGAGGTGTAAGTTATCGGTTTGGACATCTTTCGGGAGAGTTGTGTATAGGTTTGGGTGATGGTTTGTTCGCTGAGATGAACTGTTTTGTCACCAGATGATATGATGTTGCCGCCTCGCGTGTGAGCTGGACATCCTGTCAAAACACTTGATCACACACGGATGTTACCAGGATTGCCCTATTTAGCTCATTCACAACAGGTAGGAAAACACAGACTACCGATATAAACAGCTGTGTCAAAAATCCCCGTTTAAAATGTAAACATAGTCATGGAAAATGTAAGCGACAAAATGTAAAACTGATTGGTCAAAGTCAAGACGAAGAAAGGCTTTCACCGTCCGAACAATGTCTGGAGCGCATGATTTTGCAAAAGGCTGTGGATTGTAAGGGGTTCTTATTCATGGTTTCGGTTGACAAAAGATGGTCTTTACAGGAACGTTGCAACAAAGCCTATACCTGGATGAACTTGTCACACTCGTGAGTCATTTGAAAAGAGCTTTACTCAGCTTGTAAGGTCCCCTGTTTTTGGGGGTCGATACGTCGATTGTGAAAGAACTTTGAATATGCGGACAATGGTGGGATGTTACGCATGACAGATGATAAACTGTCGGCTATCTCGAACAAGCTGTGCTGAACCGGTGCCATTGATGCACCATTGTGTTCGGCATGGTCTTCCTAGAAGACTTTTTAACCCGGCAAATCATTGAGCTTTCGACGTCCATGATCAGGCTGGATTCCCAAAGCTCTACAAGTGAAGTATTCAGACTCGTCCCTTAATTGAGGGGAGTATATCGCACGTGTCTCAACTGCACATCTACAAGAACGTACCCAGCCTGTCATGGCAAGTGAGGACGTATCCAACCAACACCCCGTGTGTTATATTAAGGGACATTTTTCTTTCAAAATAATTACAACCACTTCACGAACTTATTAGAAAACGACAAGAGAAGAAACTATGCGAAACTATGAAAACGATAGGCCCAAGAGTTCAAAGGCCCTGAACAACGTCTCAGGATTCCGGCTCCTAAAGTAGTAGACTCTACATGAAGTTTGATGAACCCTTCCGACTGACCATGCAGCCACATCGCGTGCCTGCTTATGAGTGGTCCAGAGGTAATGTGATCAGCTGGTCGGAACACATAGACGGGCAACGCCAAACGTCAAACCAACGCTATAGAACCCGTAACCTGAGCAGTCAGTTAATGCAAACACGTACATCACCGAGATTCTCAAGAAGTAAGCACTAGTTTTAGATAACTTGACACTAAACGATGTTAAGCTGGATAATGGGGTTCATATTACTCTAGCAGATTAACTAAACTTGTAGGTCATTCTCATTAGACTGGAATGCAGCGAAAGGGTCAGAGAGCATTGAGTTTACCGGTACTTATAATCAGTTAAAAGTCATCGGCGTCAGGTTCATTGAAGAAGTCAAAAGCAGAATTATCCAGTCGTTTATGTAGAGTAAATCACGCATTAGGATATTTACCTAAAGCCAAATCAACCAGAGGGGGTTACGAATTGCCTGAAACTGATAAATCCACCGTTTCCGTACGCTCAATAATAGCCCACAAAAAGTTATCAAAACAAACGCTTTCGCGTAATTTTTGGAACCCTGGAAAAACAAGTGTCACAACAAGCACTCTTCGGTAGTTAAACTGTTCATCACTCTAGACTGATGAACCATGTTTGGGCAACCTCGCTGTCCCTCTGTTTAGGTTCATTTGTGACGTAATGGCAATAGTCTGAAAGAGCCAACAGAACTGAACACAAGCCTTTATGTAGGGTTGGAGTTGTATCTGCAACAGGCCTAATTACTTCTAGCCTAATATTAAAGACAGATTGATGGTATCTCATCTCTCCTATTAACTTTCTCCCTCCACCGATCTGAATTTTGAAGCATAAACTCAACTTACGATATGCTTGCTACCGTGAGCAAGTAGTACACCAAACCCTATTTAGCCCAGTTCAATCGCTGCTGTGATAACATCTTTTGCTTTTTTTTACCGTAGGAGGAGTTAGTAACAAAGAAATATTGTCTTCTCCATTGTTATGTTGAACTAGAACCAGACCAAACTTGAATTAACATGCATGTAAATATTACACATTCTGAACGCGATTTGCATTTCACGAACATGCAAGCAATGTTGAGGTGACTTCCGGTAAAGAGCACAAATCTGCTGTGTCCATTAGCAGAGTTTGCAGAATAAGAAAATATCTCGAATCGGGCTGGCCGTACCAACTACTTACTAATTCTGATAGCTCATTAGGAAAGTCTTGGGATGAACAGTACAAAAAACTTCAACTATGATCGTGACCGCCAATATGTAATTCCAAACAGATATCTCCGAGGTCGTCCAAAATCGCCCTACACTATATTAGGACAATAAAAGGATAATAAAATAGACATAGAACTAAACCACGAACTGAGTATTTTACCGAACAAAAGAGGCTGTGACGCCGTTTATGTCAGCCAAACTACCAGAAGGTTGAAAAATAGGACTAAGGAACATCGGAGGAAGTAAAGACAGATATTTTATAACAAAAACAATTTAAGACAGCTGGAAGACCGTGCTAGGCATCCTATCTAAGAAGTGGACAGGGCGCTTTGGTGGCCAGAGCTACTTCGAAGCATCAGCAACTACGTAAAGCGCCCTCAGACCGGAACTAGCCTGGCAAACAAGCATTCATATGCTACTTGAGAAGATTACGAAAACCGTTCTTCCATACGAAGGGTGCTGATTCATCAGTAGCCTGCTGGCCATGGCCGTCAAGTTTACCCCTGTCATGCGTAACCTCATCATAATGTTCTCACGTTGCGAGCTTTAATATAATCAACATATCAAGCTGCGGACTTTTCTTTGATGTAGTTTCCGTCATAGTGTCCCTGAAGACCATGGATGAGTAAATGAAACGGTGAATAATTGGCTACTTTCCACTGGAATCAGCGGGGCACATGGAGCAGCAGTAAGAACCTTATTTACCTATTTTTTGAAGCCAAACTCACGGCACGGATATCCTTTTTACCGATTTACTAACTACGTTGGTTATATAACTAGCGACTGCACTGTGAAAGATTTGCTTGGTGTGCGCGCAGTAATTTTATGAGGGGTTATTTTCGAGTTTATGTACTCCTAGTCTTCAGGAACTAATGCTGCTGCATGTCATGTCTTTGCGAAGAAAATTACGGCAAATACTGATCCGACTTATGACTCAAATCGAAACACGGAGTACTCTAGAATATTTTTGCTATCACCGGGGACGTTTTAGTGACACTTCTAAAACTTCATGAAAATAACTGTTCGGAATATTCTACATAAAGTCTCGAGGTAATCAGTATTGAAGGCGCGATATTACTGAACGGAAGGTCTGTGGTTAGACTACAACCTCTGCATCCCGATTTCTTCTGCCTAGGCTTAAAAAACCCAGCGGTATCTCAGCCTTTGTACTTCTTTCAGATGATACGGCAGCTAGACACAAAAAAAGCGTTACAGCAGTTAAACTGCAACGGGTGAAACCGAGAAATGTCAACTTCCGTTCACTAAGCAGATGAGGACTACATTATCTAGCTGCAACGGAGAAGACAAATATTTCTATCACGTGACCTAACATGCGAGCGTAATAATCAAGAGCACCGATTCTTGCTTGATCGTGTCAAATAATGACGCAAAAGTTGTCTTTACGTCATACAGTTGTGCAAACCAAACGAGTTGAATCATCCTCAGCCTTTTCTGAGTTGATATAAGTAAGCCAGCACGTTATTGAAACAGGATGTTGTAATTCATAAACAAAATCAAGCTACACACCGCTGGTGGAGCTATGTAAAAACGCATCATATGTAATATCTGGTTAGCTATAGGGCAGGCTGAAATTCTATCGCACCATTTTCCCCTAGTTTTTGAGGTAGTTCCCAACAAATGGTGGACGTAGTTGATATAGGATCCACTGTTATCAGAGTACATAGGCTCAGTGTTCCTCAATATGCACAAGTTTTCATCATGCAAGGCAGGTATGTTTCCAAAATACACCATTACACGTAAAATACAATGGGAAGACTACTTTCGAATAGAAAAAAGTATTCAATACAGATTTCATCCTGTCAGTAAAGCTAAGCTATGCTGAAAAGCCGAGAAGCACCGTGCATCTGTTTCATCCTTGCTGGGAATCGTCGGCATTGTGCATCTCACAAAAATCAGAATTCTGAACCAGGGTTTAATGTTTTACCTTTATTTTGGGCCCACCAGAATAACTATCTGTACAGGAAAAAATACGGCTTAAATTTTACAGGAGTTGACAGTGAAAAAAGTTATGTACGACTGTTTGTGAGTAGTGCCCCAGTGTTCGCCTAATGTATTAAAATTTTTGCATTTCCCGCGCTTATGGATATTAGGGCTTTGGTTGAGCGGTTGTGGGCACTTTCTAGAGTTACTACCTTCCCTCCGCCCTGCAGAGAGGACTCTGGTCTAAGTGGTATGAAGTTGGATTGAGATTTTGTCCTGTAAGTAAAGCCAGTTAAGTATTAAAAACCGAGAAGCACTGCTCAGTTGTTTGATCCTTATTGTAGATCATCAGGGTTGCGCACCTCACGAAACTCCGGAGAGTATGGAAGGCTAAGCTGGTGATCAGTTGTGCAGCTGAAGGATAAATGGTGCCGTGTCCTGTCTAAGTGATCAACCGCCCGTGGCCGAACACCAAAGTGTTCCCGAATTTTCGTGAAATGCGCCCTGCTTATGATTCCAAATAAGAACGAAACAGCCGTAGATTGCCTGTCAGCTTCTCAGCGTAGATTAGTATCACTTGTAGGACGAAATCTGGATTAAAATTTTCTAAATCCCCTCACAACACCAAGGCATTTGGATGTTGAAAACTTGTTCTATCATCCGCTACTTACAACCAGGAAGAAGACTGAATTTTGTTTCCAGAACAGACTTAAAAGAAAAGTATCTTTTTGTGCAGATGAATGTTGATTACATTGACGTTGTTGTGTTTGTCGAGGTGAGTAGTCTTGTTTGGTTCACATTGTCCGTCAAGTGTGTTGAACCCTAATTGTCCATTAGACGTACCTAAGGGGTTTCACAAGCACGTGACAGCCGAAAAGGCGTTCCGTCGAACAGGCGAATCAGTTCTACAGTCTAAGTGGCTGGATTGAATTTTAGGAGGCTGTGAGTTTACGAGGCTATTGTTACACGACCGAAATGATTTCATCTTAAGCGTGGTCTTGCAAAAAAACCAGCTATAAGATAGAGTAAATACTATATTAAACTAACACGCTGGATAGAAATAAGGAATAAAACCCAAAGGTCGACGAAGCCGACCGAATGATCCAGCCCGGTAATGAACCGAAATGGTTTTCAAATCCAATGGGATGTGTTTTAAACACTAAAGAAGAGTGTAGTAAAATAAACTGTTTGCTTGCTTCGGTAATCTCAGCTTGCTGACAGGTGCGACCAATTATTCAGATAGCGCCGTATCAGGCTTAGAAAGAGGATGAAGTGATAAAGCTAGAAATCACACCAAAAGAAAGCATGACCAGCTACTGAGAGGAACATACAAACAGTATTTTCCTGAACACAACAACCCCTCCGAATAAACAAAACTTGATAGTTTTAATGAGGGCCTACGTTGTCCCAGCATGAAGGAAACAGCTGTAACATGCTTCTCGGGCTCCAGCATCGACTGAATTTATCTTTAGGACAAAACCTCTTTTAAAAATTCGAAATTCTCTCATGCTGCCAAAAAGTGATCTGTTGGGAAAGAACAAAATTCGAAGGTCGCATGAGTCTTCCATCCCGGAAGTTGTCACATGTACAGCCGGTCGGCATGGGACCAACTGATGTGAACCTTCTGAATTACTGTAAACCTATCAGTGCTATAGTCATTCAGGGTGTGCCCCGTTATGATGTACCATGTAGCATGTAGGATTCATATGGACTGAACTTCTGCTAATGTGCTAAGCAATGGTTAACAGCGCTTACCAAGGTGTGGCAATCGGCGACCTCCTGAGACGAGCCGCTTAAAGAAAACTTTGAGATTTTTGTATTTATGTGCCTTTACCATACCCTTTCCGTATTTAAACACCCCGACAATATTATTGACGTTTTATCTTACAGGAACGTAGAAGTGACTGGAACAATCTGGAGACTAGAGTTATAAGACCTCATGTAAGTTGTGCAACTATGCATATCTTATGTCAGGGACTGAATACCAGTTGGGGGGGACATACTAACTTGACAGTTCACACCAGATCTTTATCAAGACAGTGTAGGTCTCCCAATAAATGGTCCTAATGAGCTTGTCTAGGAAATTTTACAGAAGAATATCAGCACATGTTGACTCAGAAATTCCAGTCAAACCTGTCGCACTCACACGAAAACTAATCGATTTCACCTAAGATTCTAGTGATCACTTTCTGTTTCTTTTCCTATGTGCACTCTTCGGAAAAAAATGGGAACAGAAATGGAGTGTTCCGATGTAGTTTGCTCCACTTTTTCTGTGACATTTTTTTGTAACCAACGGGATTTCTGAGTAAATCCAAAAATGCAGTTAAAAAACTTCCATAGTGCCGACCACATGGAAGGGAAACAGTTTTCAACAGTAACATGCCGCACTGAAAAAAAGGATTAAGAGGGACAGAAATTGCAATTTGATAAAGAGTGCTGCACAGATACAGTTGACCAACTGATTGATGACGGAAATACCAAACAATCACAGATGAACTTCACACCCTATCAATTGAATCAAAACGACATATGAGAAACACATGAACCAGTTGAAATCACAAGTAACAATGAGGTAGGAAATTTCTGAAGAGGATATCAAATTATTTTCGCATTTTCTATCAAACTTACTTTGGAGAAACTCCATTGTGAGCAGTTGTACTCACTCCAAGAACCTTATCATATCCTGTGGTAAAAGACTTATGAGACAGACTGCAATACTTGATTCCTACCTCAGAAAACACCGTAAATAATGCTGGCCACTTTCTCAACATGAACCATGCAGTTAGTCCTTACCAGTTCAATCTTCTCCTCAGCAAACCACAACCTCACCGAAGTGAAAGCAACATAACCGTTTAGGAACATTGCAAACATAAAAAACATGAAATCCTGAAGTATGTTTAAGCCCTTGGACTTCTGCGCTGATCATACATGAACTGGTTGTAGGCGAATTCGTCAAAATCGTAAACAAACATCAACAGAATATAGCAGTTTATCGCCGAAGTGTTAAAACGGGAACTGGGACACCATCTACTAATAATCACCACCGTTTTGCTACGAGCTCACAATAACAACAAGCGGCTTTCTTATATAACGATATGACATTGGGTGCCAAATCCAGATGAGTCGCTCAACACCAAGTATTTATTTATAATATTCCTCTTCCAAAAGGAGACTGTTTTAATGGATGTTTACCAGTCTGATATTCTCCAGTAAAAACAATTTCACCAGCCCTTCAAAGAAAGCGGTGAAATGTAAAGCATCGTTTGCCTAAACTGCTTTAGCAGAAAAGTGAACCAAAAAGTAGTGACGAGACTATTAAAAGGAACACACTGACGTAACACTAAGGTATTACAATGACTGCTTGTCCAAACTCTATTCAAGAGCATTGAAGGGCGGCAAAATAAAGCATGGATACTTAGTTCGAGAGTTGCGGAACAATGAATACCCAAGAAATCCCCATCAATTCCAAAAAAAAGTGTTGGAGCATTTCGAAATTATCAGTATCAAATGAGTTCATGCCCGAAACAAAAAAGTGTTCACACACGGACACATTAGCGGAAGTTCAGCCACAGAAGAACCAATGAGCCGGCAGAATAGAATGCATAGAACAAAGATGGAAGGAGCAGTTCCGTAGTGTGCTGACGGTTAGCCTGCATTTCGAGCCGAATTTTACCATCAGTCATCGGTTCGTGTTTGAAGGGAGCTGTAGCGTGTTTGGTAGAAGCAATATTCGCCGTTTGGATAGGGGTAGGTACATACTCCAAGGTATGTTTGGCATAGTCTCGCCCTTGACGACACGTCTTGACGAATCAACACAAAATAAAGACTGAGAAAAAACCCTAAATCCTATTGCGCCTGCTAAGTTTCAGATTGTGCTTGAAGTTAAATGGTCAACTTTGAAAAAACTGCGCACATGTAGGTAGACCGGCAGGACTGGTGCAGGAATATCCCAAAACTAAGCAAGTACTACTTTGTTTTGCTTTGATCAGTGATGTTAGCGGAGCGTGAAACTCGCAAAAGAGTCGTACATGATGGTCAAGTGTTAGTATTGATGCGTCCGAGCAGATTCTCAAGGGAAAACAGTACAAACCATTTTCCAAGTTGATGTGCTTTAAAAACACTTTTTGGCCCAGTAGAGGGGTTTTAAGTAGGACTTGGTTAAATTTTAGATTTTTTGGTTAACCGAAGCTGCTGTCAAATAATCGAAATAGTAAAAGAATAAACTAATGTTTCTCAGGAAGTTCGATAAGTGTGATGAGTTTGGAAATAACCAATATACCCGGCTTGGGCGAGATGAAATATGGAAGAAACTGCAAGCACTAAATTCTCTACTCTATTCGAACCACACGTCCATAACAAATACGTAGAGATCAGTGTGCTGCTGTGATTTTGGAATATACTGGCACTTCACTCTTGATCGTTTTCCCTAGGGACATAGAGCTTTTTGTAATGATGATGATGATGATGATGGTGATGATGGTGCTGATGATACGTATGTTGCTGAGAGTGGTCGGGTTGTTAGCTCTCTCCCACATGGCCTGAATATTCACTTTTACACACTCATTTGGGAAGTCTAGTTGAACACACTGAAAATCATGAAGAAGATTGGATCTTTTTCAATCAACTGGAAAATGTTTGGGACCGATTGTGTAGTCATCGTCTCAGAGAGGCTTAGTAAACAATTGGTGGATTTATTGCTGGGCAACGTTTCGCTTTTGACACAAAAGCTTCGTCAGACCAAGTGAGTAAGTTACCAGGTTGGTCGGGTTTTAGCGCGGTCAGGGAACCAATCCGTGAGATTTCTTATGAATAGCCGACTTGATCATTGCTGGGTTTCCGTCTGAAGTTCTTGTTTGTTGGTTAGTGGGGAAGGCTAGCACTTACGATAGATTGGTTTACGAGGGTTGTCTTCATGTGGAATCCGGATTCATGGCCTTCATTGACTATTTCCTCTTAGGGGTCGTTCACAGATTTCGCTTATCTGCGTGAGTCGAGAGGTGCCAGGGTAAGTGGATTGGGATTAGTGGAATGGTTAAGTGGATCTTATTCTGCTTGAATTTTGTGCTTTTAAACCCACACCATTTGACTGATAACTGCACATCACCTCGTGTCATGTTGGTTGACCTAAAACCACTCTCCACATGCTTGCTAGTTCTACACCCTCTGTTCTATTCACGCTAGGATGCTTGGCAATTTACACCGCCTCGGCCACCAGTCCTTGTGGTGTGAAACCCATTCACCGTTTCAGAATATCAACATTTTCGAAATCTATCCGGTGCCCAGTTTCTAGTGCATGCCCTGCCATTGCCAAATCTTTGACTATCGCCTGATATTCATCTACGTTTCTCCGTGGTCTGTCAATGCACCGCTTATGCTCACCGATTCTGGTGTGCAATTCCCTGGCTGTCTGACCTCTATAAACCTTCGTACAATCGTTACATTTTATTTTGTATACACATTCCCTAGTCCTATCAACCGGAAGGCCTGAATATTCGCTTTTACACACTCATTTAAGAAGTTTAGTCGAACACAATGAAAATCATGAAGAACTTTGAATCTTCGACAAATACACTCATTTGCAAATCAACTTGGTTTACACGGGAGACTCAACTGAATCTCTCGTTTATGATATTCTTCACTTGAATGTGCTGCACAAAGGCCGCCTCATGTTCCAGTTGGTACGATATTCGAGAAGCCGCAGCATGTTTTCATAAAGAAAACTACTCACAAGGTTGCTGAAAACTCTTCGACAGACCACGACCGGTTTCACCCTTCTTGGGGCTAATCAAGTAGACGCAGTCCCCGAGTTTCTGTCAACCTTATGTCCCACTTGAACCCAAATTGGACCGATTTCGACAAATACACTCATTTGCAAATCAGTTTGGTTTTCACGAGAGACTCAGCTGAATCTCATAAACTTGAGATTATGTTGAGGTGTGTTGTATCGAAGGCTTGATACCTCAAACACCTAACCCTTTGTAGATATCTCAACCAAAGCATTGCAAGCTACCCTCACCTACTCGAATGACAGTCACCTGAAGTCGATAACATGGGTGAAGTACATGTCGTCCTTGTGTGCAGAAAAACATTCTTGCCGAATAATATATCCATGGTAAAAATGTTAGCACTGGTAGCCCTATACAGCATGCCACTCCATAAGGGTTTTTAGTTGGTTACATTGAACTTTTCTTGTGAGCCATATAGGCAGAGTTCTTGCACATATGGTAGCACTAGCTGGGGCAAGTTTCCCCTCACGTCTATGACTACCATGCTATCATCCAAAAGTTGAAGTGAGAATGTGGAGGTTTGACTTAGCGAAATGCTAATTTGAGGTACACTCACTTTAACGACATTATTTACAGCACTGGTATGCCCACTTCTCCTCACTGTACGACGCCACTGCCTCTCAAAACTTATATGCGTTTCGCGGACAGTTTTAAAGCAATGCCCTTAAAACGTCCTTCAGAAGAGACGTCAACTCTTATAAGAGTTCGGCTTCATTTCCTTAGAGTTGTCTGCTTTTGTTGTAGATTGCTGTACACCAAAGTAATGGTTGACACCAGTGGTTAGCTTGATAGATAGGTATCTGTTTTTGAATGGCAGGGGAAGGCCTGGAAACCTAAGGGCGACAAGTTGAGTCCCTGTCGTTTAGAAAGACGCTTGCGGAACGTACCGAAAAGCTTCTCTGCTGAAGATGTTGAAGACATGGATGGAGGATTCTGATCTATGGATCGAAATACTGCGTACTGCGATCCCGAAACAGCCTTTTTGAACTTTATTTTTAATGTTATTTTCAACGGTAGGGTATTCTACGCGCACTATAGAATTTGACATATTGCCGGCGGAACTAGTCTGGTGGACAAATTTACTGCATCATTCTCTTTGCACACACTTGAGCACCGTGACCCATTGCTCGTCGCAGTGAGTTCAGATCAACGTAAATTGTGCCACGCAGTGTCAAGAAAAAGAGGACTTGCTGGACGATGTGTGCATGAAAGTCCGAGTCCATTTTTCAACTGATTGAAAGATCCCACTATTGTAGGCACATTTCGATTTTCTCTGACCGTATACCCTTGTGTTCAACTTGGCCTTCCTACAGCCCTCCTCGAATAGTGCTGTTTCGCACGGTCCACTAATCTGAAGCGACAGTTTTTAACTGGTCTTCACGCTACTCGAAAAACGCATGTACGAATGTAATTCGACTGATGACTATGGAAGTATCCACCGTTTGACTGCTGTATTCAGACAAGAGTGACTCAGCGGCTTTCCGCTGAAATGGTAGGACGGATAAAGCGTCTTTTTACTGTTTTATAGCCTGTACGCTTGTTGAGTAGATCCCACATATTATTAGTAATCCTCAAATCCATAGAAAGTGGCTGATTATTCAGTGTTAACTGCACTGTACTGTGTGTGTTACAACCATTCGTCTTTCATTCGTAGATGGATTCACTCGAATCTTGCACCAACGGCGCCCGTTGCGCGTGAAAAATTTACTCTGAGAATCAGATACCCCAGAGTTCGACGGCCAAAATGTCGCAAAAGAACTGATAAAGTCAGAATGTGATGAGTTTACTATACGACGACACGATTAACCATGAATTTTCTGTGCAAGGGAATTGTACGGAGTGAATAAAAACGGTCACATTGAGTTGCTTTCAGTCGCTGATTCTGTTGAAGCGACACTGGTGAAAGGAAGAAAGCCCTTCGATGCGAAGTTATATACTGACATACACGAACTAACCAGTTACAAGCGGTTAGACACGAAAGTAAACATTTCATCTGCACAGAGTTTTAAAAACCGAACATTCTCATGCGTCCTCTTGGATCGTTACACTGGTATTTGCTCGCCTTTAATATACCGCCTTCAAAGTTTGCTTCGCCGCATATTAGTACCATCGATCGCATGATAGTTTGTATGTGACGGGAAATACTTAGTGTACGCACGTGCTTGTAGGATTCCCTTGGTGTTTTACTGACTTATGTTACTATACGCTTTTATGCACAGTCTGTTATGGCATGGAGCTGCACCCAACAGAGTCCACAGTACTCTAGCTACCGAATCTAGTCCACTTCTTGGGTGGATACGGTAATTTTCTTTTTGTAAAACGTTCTGTTTAAGATCATTAATGGTGAGGAAAGTTACCGAGCCAAACTTATATGTATTTAGGCTGAAGTAACCTTATGCGTCGTGCTTTTAGTGTGTAGGGTGTGCTGACCTTGTGTACAGAACTGTGATGTGGACCAAATCCGCAGATATGTGGGAGGAGTCTTCTCTATTTTCCATGCACAAGTGACCGACGGCATATTTGGAAGTGTGTGTGTACATATATGGCATATATTGTGGCTGTGTATAATACTGTAGTCTGGATCTTGGTGTAGAATAAAGTGCGCACGTCATCGAACCTGGTGGATTCGTTCATGGTTTGATTCAAAAGTATGCTGATGAGACCTTAGGTGAAGTCTGCTACGAGAATTTTTGTTCCGTGATTTTGCTACACACGTCTATTCTTCAAACTGTCCGTTATTACGAATTACTGACAGTTGACTGATCACAAGATAACTTGATATCTATCAGGTTTCATCCCGTGTCTAACAATATTTACACAAGAAACTAGGCAAAACACGTTCAGTTTGCTGAGAATCAGCCACTCGAATGATAGACGACAATCAACAAAGACACTGTGCCGATTTTTGTTTACTCAAATTGGTCACGAAGAAAACCTAAAACACCCATGTAACAGGGTTATAAGATGAACAACTTCAAATCAGTCACATCTAGTCGGGAAACCAGTCTAAATTTCATGCTTTTATTAGTGTGCCTTTTGTCGTAAACAAGAGTCGTTAGCAGTTTTCAATTGTGCCATCTAGAAAGAGTGGACAGGCATCAAATAATACACACGACATAACGTCGCTCGGTCTTTAATCGAACGCTACATTCTGCCTGTGTACGAGTTAACGGCACTGCTGATTTGCCTGTCGTGGCCGAATTATGTAGTTTTCGGCTACTGGTCTGGAGTTAGAATCTTCCTGTAGATTCCTAACAAGAATGAAGTCACTGTTTACTCCTTCCCGGTGTTTACGCGTATGCTTACCTCACTAACACGAGGCAGTCACTATTGACATTTCATACTGAAAATCTAATACGCAACCTCATCCGGCTCTCAATAGTCCGCCGCACAGAAAAGATCTTTTAACGACCTGCCACATTGTTTTAATGTAGGAAGCGTACGAGAATGCACCCGCCTCGAGGAAACAACCTCGAAACAACCTTGCTCGAAGCGAAAAGTGCTTCGCTGTGGTACCTGGTAATTTTGTTCACCCTATACTGGGCTGTACGATAACTGCCTATTCATTGCAGGCCTGGTAATCGAAGAGTTTTGGAAAACTTCCTACTCATGATACACTCTACTTCACCCCTCAATTTAAAGGGAGAGTTTTTGATTTTATCGGGACAAGTAAGTTCGTGCAACAAGCATGACAGATGGCTGTGTCAGAGACCCAGTTGTTCACCCACAAACATCACTGTATCATAAGTGATAGAGAACAATAGTAGGGCTAAAATTTTTGCAACACACATTTGACAAGCGGAATAGGATGGCAGTATAGATGAAGCTTTACAACCCTCTCCCCACTTTACATGTGAGAAGCACACTCCTGAGAGACAATTCTGTCTAGTGGACAGAAACAGAGGATACATTTTATTCGGCTGTTTGTCCTTAAAGCAAACGAGTAATTTCATGGTGGATAACATGAGCATTTTTTGAGCATAAGGGCAGAATAATCATGTGATCCTCCCGAATTAGCCGGACGTTTGAATAAGCCTTTTAATGGTACCTGTGCTAAAATGCATTGAGATAAGTTCCAGGCGGTGATTTTTATCAATGGTTTTCTGCATAACTAACAACTAATTACGCGAAAGTCTTTGTTTGGAATACTAGGTGAAAACTTACTTGTCAGTCTACAGTTGGAGAGAGATGTGCCCGAGACGAATGTACGATTCTGTGTGTGTGTGCGTAAAAATATGATGTCTCAGTTGATGTGTACCGTTGAGAACATTTTAATTTTCACTGAGTTATTCATGTATTCCTATCAGGACATTCGAACATTCCTGTCGAGGTAATTAAACATGAAAAATATACAGATCAACGTGAAGAAAGATACTGATTTTCTCAATGTGAAATTGATTGATGTACATTCAGAAAGTGATGCCCTCACTCAAGGAATATGCACTAGAAGGTAAACGGATAAATACTGCTTGGCCATCCGCAGCTCAGTAATTGAATAACCAATTTCAGTCCTGATGTAATTTGGCTGATGTCGGCAGTCATGACGGAATATATTTTACAAAAGCCTGGACTTCATATCATGCACAACTGAAACCCTTACTGAATGATGAAGTCAAGATAACGGTTTTGTGTTTGTGCAACTGAGGGGCACTGGACAAAATAAGCCTGATTCTCGAGTTACACTTAGTTTCAAATTAAGTTGGTGTTAACGACAGACTCGTCTGAATCACGGCTAAATCTCTCATCCAGGATATTCTTCACTTGAATGTGCCGCACAAAGACCGCCTCATGTTTCATTTGGTACGACACTCGAGATATCTCCCTTTATCTTCTTGAAGGACACAAAAATACAGAAACTTAAATAAAAATTATTGGAAAATATCCTCAAGTTTCCAGATAGAATGACACACAAGTAACGCTCTGCTTTTGACACACAAGGACCTTCTTGAATATAGGAGGGACGCAGCTGACCAGGGTCTAATTCTGCCCTCTTGCTAATGAGGTCGTTTGCGCATAGCAGTAATTATTCCCATAATTAACCGAGTAAAAAAAACAAAATGTTGTTTTCGGGTGTGGTTCCAGTGGTATTTTTCTGTTTCTTTCCACTTCCTCAACAAGGTTATCTCAAGAGAAGTTATCTTCACTCAGTTGAGATGAAGTACTAGCTAAGAACATTTAGTAGACACTAAAATGATCAGAGGTCACAGTTTTCATCCTGTAGAGCATAGAAGTGAACCAGTACAGAAAATCACTTTATCATAAGGTGCATATATGGAATAAGGCCAAAAAGCAAGAAGATTCAGTAAAAAATTTTGATATACGTTACGAATATAGAATGCTACTGCAGAGTTCTCAAGCGAATGGATCTGTGTTTATGCTGATTTCGAACTTTGGTTCCAACGAACGTCCAACTTCCAACAGCGTCGCATGAGCTATTCCTTTACTCATTTATCTGGCATAGTCATGGTATTTCTGGAAAACTGACAGAATTGTTTTTTATTCATCTGTTCACTGGATGAACATTCACCTAGAATATTTGTGTGCAACGATGTACGCGACAGTACATGCAAGAATAAACAGCATCTTCTGGTCTCATACCAGCCGACGCCCACTCAAATGGCCCCACAAAACTAATTCTGGAAACGGTATGATTGTCATGTAGACTTTTATTCAGTTGATAGATTCTTCAGAATAAAAGAATATGTTCCCTTTTGTTTGCATGTAGCAATAAGGGACGCTTTCTCCGCAATATCCATTGATGCGAACGGGCTTTATTAACATCTTGTACTGCAATATCAGTCTGTTGAGAAAAGTTAGGCAGTACGGAATGCGTTTTTTCTATGGTCGAGTAATACTTCTAGTTGAGTTTTAAAAAAATCAAGTTGAAAGTTCATGTTCTATGCAGAACTGTACAAGTGCGTGTTTTTTACTAATTGCTGTCACCGGGAACGACAATATGCAAGTCACAACTTGGTGACGTATGGATCTAGGATCAGAACGATGAGGTGGTTCTCTTGGACAGATTCTTTCAAAAAAATTGAAAGAAAACTTAGCCAGGCACCAAGAAATAGTGACTAGAATCGAGTACGTCGGTTACTTAAATAATCGACCATCTCCCATTACCACCTGACGACTTCACCGAGTCGGATTCGTCACCCAGCTTGCTGCAGGCAGCTTAGTGCTTGGTAGGAGTTTGAAATCTGTGCAAGATTGAGAGTTACTCATACTACCAACCTCCAAAATTATGTCGAACAATTAGCAGCCGTTCGCGGAAGGTGCTGGCAATTTTTGGGTGGGCATTTATAAGTATAATAGTGCTGATAATAAAACAGGTAAAAACTGACCTGTTAGGCCACTCCACTATCATGAAAATCGATTCCGCTCTTAGTTAAAAGATCACCCACACAAACCGTCCAACCAACATATACAAAGCCACTGGCAAAAGTGTTGGTGTTCAGGGTTCAACTATGAAATGTCAGTCCTGCTCGGTAGGATAGAAAATGAAACCTGCTTAGACTATTGTTCTCTCATCCTTGTTTTTGTGAGTCATTACATTTAATCACAGTTTGACGGAACTGTTAGCTATCCAGACAAACATTTAGGAATCGTGCTGCTATATTAATGAGGCGTCCGCTTCAGTCAGGCCTTAGATACTCCTATCGACACGTCTGTCCCTGTGGATAGGACACAAGTTTGGACTGTTGTCAGGTTATCCCGCTTTTCGTGTTCTCCAGTGCTCTATTAAGCTTTAGTTACTTACAATCACTCACTTATGTAGCACATAGTTAGTATTGTTGGCCAGTGCTCGGAAATACTCAGTCATCCCGTTTCGAGAAAGAACTGTCAAAATTTCGGTGCTGCACTGTTACTAGGGTGAAACCACTTTTCAGCTTTCGGTTGAAGACAGATGACGTCTTGGAAATGACCCCAAGAGTACCAGAATCGCTAGTTTGTTGGGGAAATGAACGTTGTTCTAAGGCGTATGTTATAAATGCTCAATAATCCAAATGGAAAAGAACGTAGCCATCCACGTTGGCGCAAGATAATTTCACTCTCGGTATAGTGTCCCCGTCTGTAAGCAGGGGCGATGTTATAGAAAGCACAACAAGAGACTAATTCTTACATTAAAGCTACATACAGCCTCCGATGCCTAAAATAGTGCATATATTTTTTCAATCCGTCACAAAATAAGGTGCTTTCAGTGAATGCAGACTAATTTGTAATTATCAAATTACACAAAGCCGTGTAAGTAGAATGTGCTGTTGTTTTACCTGTGAAACACTACTTATCTTTTTCGTTATTTTTTTTCGGATGACCTGATACCTACCTCCAGGGCTAACTCCTTACCCCAAAACTGTGAAAAATTCCCACGGATTTCCTCGCTTAAATGCTTTTTGCTTTTCATTTTCTTACATGTCCTGGCCCGGATCAGTGCTCGTGTTGTTTATGATACAGAGTCCCAGAAAAGCCACTAACGGCTTTGTTGTTACTTTCATAATACCCCTCGTCCGCACTTTACCATGTGACTATGGACTGTAAGTTAGAAATCTTGAGTGAATTCACATTAGAGATGAAATATTGGAACAATAGGAATGCAAGTAAAGTATAAATCAAGTAAATCTTTTGTGAAGGCATAGTTACTTTTGCAGTACTAATCGTCGGTGTCTGCGACGTGAACGAGGGTTGATTATAATGATGGACATATGCTAGGGAAGCAATTATTTAAAATAGAAACCAAATGGGATGCTCATTTATGGAGGTTCATAGGTGAAGAAATGCGAAGGTGGTGTTACAGAAAGTGGTGCTAGATTGTAAGTCAATATGGCGATCTCAGCTTCCGGCGCTGGGTGAATAGAAGGTGCCAATAAATCCAAACCTACAACTGTAAATCAAGTTTTTCCCAGTAATATTTTGCCCTGCCAAGCGATCCTAGTGCGATGTCATATGCAGAAGACACGTCACTTGTGTTTTCTGCTGTTTTCTTTTCATCAATGTGTTGCAATGAGTGAGCCCAAGATTATCGGTTCTCACTTGTTTCACTGCAGTTTTGCTATTCAACGGCAAACAGACTTGACAGTCATTCAAGCTATGCTGTATCAACCGGTCTCTGACGAACACTGTTAAGGAGGCAGGTAAGTAAAATCAAAAGCCAGCTATTTACGAGAAATTTTATCGCCTGTTTTCCGTTTTGGCCACATATGTGGCCACGCGGAAAAGCCTCCACAAACCCAATCACAATGGATGGTTAAACAGCTATATCAAACAAGCTGATAAAGAAGCTACTTATCACTTACTGGTCAGTGAACATCAACATGTACAAATTAGCTGTTGTCTGGTTCCTCAAATCCTGTAGGGAATTTACTAACAACCTGTTTTCCGCTAGTGGAAAGCGCAGCTTCACCGAATCGAAGTCACAGCAAAATACTAGTTTTATATACGGAATTCATTATGTTGATTATCATTATTATTATTATTCATTATATATATATTCAATATATATATATTATATATATCATCATATTGACGCTCATCTCAGAGGACTCATCAATGCCTCACAAGTGGACTGATTTGCATCCTGCGCTCGTGGCGTGGGTACGTATGAAGGCCCAGGTTTTCTCTGGATTCTCAATGGTTTCGACTCCATGATGGTAAACTTTTTCGGATGTGCCGGCGGCATTTTGCGTGGAACGCCATGATAACTTAATCAAGTACAATACGTAAGTGGGTATGGTCACAAATAGGTTGCCTGCGGAGCAAAGCTATCGCCCACAAATTCCTGGCTTCCCTGAAAACACTGTGCACCAGCTGCAGCGGATTAAAATATGTTGCAAGCTTTCGCCCGGGCCGAGTGGCAACAGATAAAGCCGTTGCATGCCACATTTACTCATCAACATCTCAATTAATTTCACCGTAGAAGGAACCGCTCAACCTTCTGGCACCCGTGGGGTCGAACTGCTCACTCGGTGTCTGCTCACAGACATGAAGTACGCAAATGACTCCGCCTTCCTTGCACCTAACCACGTTAAAATGCAAGCAATAACAAATAACATGAAAATTTCTACCTGACAGTTCGTTACGCGCTTCACCCTGGAATAACATGAATTGCGGTTGCAAGAGTAGGTAGAATCAAACACGGACCTCATGTTTGCAGGCTAGCCAGTTGTGGTGGTAAATGAATTAATTCCCCTGGATAGCTGTGTCAGTCGGTTTAATTCAGCAAAAAGTCCCACCACACTCTGGCCAGATTACGCTTCTGCCAACTTGCAACATCTGTGTAGTAAATGCGACTTCAGCTTTTCTGCGGTGATGTCTTCTAAATCTCACATGTGCCAGTTCAACACCTGAGAAACTCTTCAGTACTTGACCACCGGCGTCTTCAGATCCCTTACAGGGGGGCAACTTCAGATGGATCGTATTAAAGCACCATGAATGTTTGTTGTGGCAAGTACCTAGCATGCAAACAGTGAGTTATTAACATTTTATAGTTTGTGCTTGCTTAACCACATACTCCGTATAACAAGGAACGACTTTCTCAGAGAGTCTTCTCTCAACCATTAAAGGGAGGAAAACAGACCATGGAAGACCAAGTCTTGGTCTTGGCGCCGGAGCATGTAAGCCCTGACCAGCAAATATAGGTTTGCTTGTGATTTCTGTCATCCTGGACGGGAAGACAATCGTCACAGGTGTGGTCGATGGCACAGTTTCATCTAAGATATTGCCTTCACAACATAGTTTCCCTCTCGCTCTCTCCATTGTTGTGAAAACACAGTATCAGTGGCATTTGCCTTATCATCCAGTGAATAGCCGTCATCCATATATACCGAATCGTAGGGAGACAAAATGGTGGCAGCTAGGGATGCTGTTTATTTCTTTTCAGGTTATACTTCTATTGCTGGTGACACATCTGCATCCAACTGGCCGTTATTCACTTCAAAAACCTAATTTATTACCTACTGAAATCAAGCTTAAAAGCATCCCACATGTGGTTCTCCCTTATTATTACGGCTTGACGTAAACTTTAAATAACACACCAGCATGTCAGGAGAAGAGCATTCTCTACGTAGCTGAACGGGAAATTTGATACTTGTGAATATACGACAGCATTTCACGAAATCTAACAAACACTGGCGTTTGCTAAGATCTCATGGGTTGTAGGCGGTTTTCAAACACGCCCAACTTCAGGCATTTGTTGCACACTTCAGAATGATGCTATACCACAACGGACATAGGGTACTTTTGGTGATCAAAAAATGTAGTTGTGCGGTGTGCTTGGTGACTCAAAATGCCAAAATTTCCGTTTTTTACTACTGCTTTTCCGGTAGTAGTTAGAATATCCGTAATGTTCCGCCGCACATGATCTGGGGAACCTGTTTCGGAGAGAAATCTACTATAAGGTAAAACACCACTGAATACTCACTTCTTCAAAAATCTGTCGAATAAAGGCGGCGGACGGGTGGGAGTAAAGAATCGAATTTGACTTTGCTGCTCGTGTTTAAGGTTTTCGCAGATATGAAGCATACTGTGCTGTTAATTGCTCTTTCAGCAATCAATAACGGGACCAATCGGAACCGATCCTTTCGCTGCACTGGACGCAGCCAGGCGTTGGTCCTTTCCTCTCAAAAATTTTGCACTTATTCCTTAATTTGATTGGAGTAACTATGTATCCATAAATAGGACATTTAACATGTGTGCGGACTTACCCTGAATGTCGCTACCATTAATGCGTAACATATTCTATGACCAACTCAACTGAAACCCGGAAAGGCCGATCGAATGCAGTCCTCGTATAGGAGTGACCATTGTACAGAGGCATTGTGTAAATGGCCTTCGCCATACTAAGTACACACGATAAACAAATTTTATAATCGTGCTTTCTGTCAATGTATGATATGCAGCAGAGTTTCAAGTACTTTGGGTTCATAACTTTCATTGAGGGATGTGAAACTTTCATAAGACAACAGTGAATCACTGAGCTTTATGGATATGATTAATCACTGAACGTATTATTCTTTGATCAATTCAGAAACATACTGTTTGCAGGTTTTCGTTTAAAAGGGTTTATTTTAGGCTTCCGGTTGCGGCTTTCGGCCTGTAACACAGGAAGTGTGTCGCTCTGTGTACGTGTTACTGTCCACTCACGTAGTAACTGTCCAATCGATGTTCCGCTTCACTGGGCTGTCGGTCGCCCTATCGAGTAGGCATTCGCTGTCTGGGCTCACATTTTTACCTGATGAAATCTACACAGGGTGTGTTTGTCATTACTAATCTGTCTCACTGTATTTTTCTTACCGTTGATACGTAAGAAGGCACCATAAAATACTACTCCCGTTTTGATTAGGACAGCGACTATCTTGTACAAAGCAGAGTTCAAGCAACCAAGGCAACTGAAGATAAACACTAAACATTTTCTCAACGTCATTCACGCTTAGTCCGTAGTAAGCTATCTTGATTCGAGAGTAGTTTTATTAACAGCATTCTACTTCAGGGAAAGCAATTTGCTGGGTGACAAAATCCATTCCAGGGCAGCATAAACGAGCAGGCGAATTTACAAAGTCATGCCATCAAATAATAATGCAAACATTAATCCACCACAAAAGCGGTGGTTCCTACGCTGACGTTGTTGAGTATTTGCCTAACTAACCCCAATACATTTGCCTACTTGCCTAAAGGTACTCTTCTTCACTACAGTTAAAAACGGCATATAGTGAATGTGTTCGACAGAGCAAACATGTTGAATCATGACTGGTTTTTATATTCTAAGCAACCTGGGAGGCTAGACTTAATAACTGAATCCAAAGTTTTACGTAAGTTCCGTTCTGGTTTTCAGTTTTTCATCTCTTTGATAATTGAGACGGCCTTAAGGACATCCACCAAGACTATGTACAATTTCATTGCGCTTTTTAAGCTTCCAATCCGATAAGAACTCGCCGATGGTAAGTTTGATGGTGTGGTGCGTGAATGAAGATACCAATGGCGATACGGTGAGCACACTGGCTTAAGACAATCATAATATATTCATGGTGGGGTAAAAACACGGCTGTCATACCTCTCCAAAGGAAAACTTCTGCAATTTCCTCCGAAACACTTCGATAGCCTTGGAGAAACCAATAAGGGTATATTTCCAGTTTAACACTAGGAAAACGGTAAAATTCTCCACCAGAAAGTGACTTCCTGCAGTCAGTTTTGACCACAAGTGCACATAAGTAGTTATCGTGTGCCATGCATTGGTTGATTGGAAATTATGAAATTTTCGAGGACATCTCAGAATTGGTCCACCGCTCCCTAACTTTTCATGGCACTCAGTAGGAATTAGCCCGTGCCCGAAACCTTACGATAAAACTTCACGAGTTTTCGATTTTTGTTGTTCTATGGACACTGGATCCACATGCACTTATTGGATAAAGGCGCAAAACGTTCAATAGCGTGAAGCTTTTTCCAAGTTTACTAGCTTCCCATAGAAACAAAGGGCGTTGAATGTAGGGATATTCGTGACCTTCACATAAAATGGAGGCAAGTGCATAATCTAGACAACGTCTATATGCTAATTTGCTAGGGCTCTATCTTCTCCTTTAGATTTCATGCATCTTTCACAACTTCTTCAGTGCTAAGGTAAAGTCTGACGCACGCAATAACTTTAGAGTGTCCTTAAATGTCAGTAACGTTCACCTGAACCACGTTTTAATTTCTTACATACAGGGCCGAATTTCCGCCAGCTCTGGGTTCTTCCATTCTAATTATTTCACTAGTTACCTTTCCAAAGATTACGCTGCCATTCAGTGAAAAGGAAACAATAAAACGACAAGTCTTGATCAAAAAAAGTTGAGTCTTGACTTCTTCCAACCAAGATTAGCTGTACGTGGCTTTCGGCTTCGTAGATTTTGTGTGCGCATCATCCTCGTTTAACCTGCCTTCTTGTCCCAGTGCAACCGTTCCGTGAAATAACTCGTATTAAACAGCCCAGAGAACAGGGTGTTTTGCAACCGAATTCCACTTGCTTCAGAACGTAAGTAATAGTACCATACATTGATCTGCAGAACAAAGAAACCAATTACGCTTGTGGACTTCATGCGTAGCGGAAGTTGTCAGTATAAAATTTCGTGCGTAGTAGAATTGACCAGTAAAATATGGGCTCCTTGGGTCACATGAAGACCGTACTACACTCTGGGAGGCGCTCGAACCAAAATACGTCCTTACTTTGTCACACAGACGTGAAAATGCAGACACACCTATCCTGCATTGGTGGAAGTGGGGTCCTCCTTCCATGCCGAATGTCCTTGGTTTATATCATCATAATCTTCAGCTATAAACAGCATAAATGCAGTGGTTACAGGTGCTTCATTTGCGTTTCCCGGTGATGTAGGAAGACAGGAGTGAATAGCTACCCACTGGACATCGCAGTTGATATAACTGGCGCGTGAACCCAGGAGTGGTTATGGGATTTTCATTGGGAATTCATGATTTATTGCTACTGATGTAATGTGCCCGCAACTCTGGCAATGCTCCAAAGACACTGACGGTCAAGGAGGAGAGGGGTTTAAGGTCCCCGTCTAGAAGCAGCCTGGTTTCTGATCCATGACAAGATGAAGTGTACCAAAATATAGTGGGCCTGATATCTGACAGAGAAATTGAGGTCACGCCTGCTCCACAGGCTCTGACCTCTCTGATCACATTGTTAATATCGTCTTTAGTCGGATGATACTGAGACTGGCACACTGACACACTTGAGTACTACTTCAATCCGCTCATCCACAAGCATGGAGCCCGGGTTGCAGCCAACTCAGTCTTGTAGCAACCCGCTACAATTTGCAGCTGTAAAGCGCATGCAAAACAATGAGGTAGAGTTATTAGGATTGTTTGCGGTGGCATTACGGTGGCTTCTGATTTAAGGAAGGCTTTGCAGTCTGAGGACTCTGCATTTGTGAGTAAACGTGTTAGAGGCTGGTAGTGAGTCTTCCACAATCATATCGATAATGATGTTAAAGTCGCCAGTGGATATACTGACTCAGGCGAGGGCTTACCGTGGACATTCAGGTGTCCAGAGCACTTGGCCTGCGACATTTTAAGGGATGTAAGGAATTTATGAAGGGTGCCTTTTGTTCTACAGATACTATCGACGAGAGTTAAAAGAAGCTTACGAGTCAAGAGAGGCAGAGATCGTTGGTTGGTGAGAACAGTGGCGCTGTTCTACCGTGTTCCACCCTGTTCACGTGTCTGCGCGTCTGAGTTCAGTCAACCTTCGAAGAATGGGACCGGGGACCATATTCGGTACCACAGTTCACAAGCTGATGCCACAGTGGTTTTCAGCAGTGTCAGCGTACCCTTTTTGAAGATAGCTCCAGTGATTTTTGTCAGACAGGTACCAGAGATATTCCGACTTCTTTAAAGAGGCCTGGATATAAACCACCTATACTGGTGCCTCCTCATATTTTGGAAGAGATATTTTTTGGTTATTTCTTTTGACGGGCAATCACTTCTTACGTTCCATTCGCCCACTTGAACTTTCTCTAGGGTCTATGTTGCCGGGGGCCAGTTAACTTCTTCCTCATGAACTTGACCCTTCTTTGCTACCCGTGTTTTTGGGGACGAATTACTGAACCATTTTTTCACTTATTTTTTAATTGATAGATGCCTTGCTTTGGGTACTTGATCATATTAAGCTGCATAGTGCACAGCTGCCTCTGGTAACAGAAGACCTCCCCATCTGAGCTTCCATTTTCCACCAGAGCCTACTGTCTTTCTTTAGACACTTCGTTAGTTGGCGTTCGAGGGATCTGCTTGGTCCGTCATACCCGCTGCTTGCTGATATGCAATTTTTAGCATCAGTCAGGGCTGGCTATCTCACAATATACAGTGGTGATTTGCTCGCACCAAAGAAGTCGGGTAGACAGCTTTGAATGCCACCAACGTAGTTTCCTTCACATTTTGAGAGGATTCATCCACGTGCTCGTGTTTGTTTGTCTCACAGAATAGTTCAGCTAGTTCAGGTCGATGCTGCTGAACTATGGCAGTTCTCCGAAAATTGAAATGCTTCTTTGTGATTTGCTAGGGCCTGAGGAAATGTGAATTTTTAGACGTCCCTCCCCCGCTATGGCACGGTTGGGATCAAGCTGAGTGCTCCAGGAGTGACAGTCCTGAAATGCCGCTCTCTACCGGTGGCTGATAGTTGGGTTCAGGGTTGATTTGCAGTTGGTGGTCGCCGGGCTACATGGTGCAAGTGCTTATGTATGAAATTCATGCTGGTGAGAAACAACTGATGGTCAGCGCACAACTGGGAGAGTTGTTTTCCGTTGTTTGTATGGCGGTCATCGGTTCTGAATCGACCGCTCAGATGTGATACCAAGGAGCTCAGGCGACCGACTTGGGCATTCATATCGCCTGCAAGGAACACAATGTCAGTGTTTCTTGCCTGACGAATGGCTACGGTTAAATCTCGATAGTATCGCCAGCGCCAAAACTTTGGGGCATCTCCCTACACTACAAACAGGCACTGTTTTGTGTCAGATAGCATTCAGTATAGTTGAGTTGGATAACCGAACGGCGCAAAGACGACCATTCAGTGGAATCCAATCCTGAAAAGTGTGTTCAGTTCTGGGGCTGAGTGCAACTCCCACGCCATATACTTCATGAGTCATCGCATCTGGATCACCGAACACACGGAGAGTAATACATGAAAGAACTAACTTCTTCCTGTCTTAATATGCATGACCAAGTCTGAGTTCCGTATTCGTGTTTCAGAGACGCAGCACGCCTCAGCATCAAGCAGTTTAAGGTGTTGGAATCACTGCCTGTTTATCAACTTGACACGGAGTACGGACGCTGAGAGCTCCTGTGTAGAAATGATCTCGTATACATATCAAAATCTTATTGCGTTCATTGTTAATGGGCATTGGGGTGGCACACAGATAACTGACAATCAGATGATTCGGCGACGTCTGTTTGGCTATGAAATCGGTCGGACATTGGTGGAAAAAGAACTATGCGAATGAATAATAATTCCCGGTTGCCAAGGCCGAAGAGGGAAGTTTTGATCAGTTACCCAACCTTGACTCAAAAGTCTGACCCAGTGGGACAAAGAAAGGTTTTGTCAGAAGGCTCTGCTTCTAGCCTTTGACTCAAAAGTTGGATTCGCAGGACAGCAGGGTTTTCTCGGCTGATCCTTCGTCGTACCGATGACCCAATAGTCTGACCTGCCCGGCTGAATGGAGCTGGCCTAGCATAGGGTATAGGAAGCATGGTACGGTGTCGCACCTCTGATGCTGCTGCACACAGCAGATGCGCTTTGGGTCGCATCCGGGCCACTCTAAGGTTTAGTTGTTTACCAGCCGTACTGGATAATTTTCTAGCGGTCATGATCAACTTCTGGCTGATCGGAGTGTGTGGTTTTTAATGCCGACATTTTCCAACCTGCCATTTCTCGGGGGAAGGCAGCATCACATCTATTATTACGGGGATGCTGGTAGCTTATAGGAAACTTCCCACTGCTTTCACGCTCCCATCGCAGAAGACAGTGCGACTTTACTCGTAGATAGCCTCATAAAGGTTTGCTTGTAATACAAAGTCTCACTGCTTCTAGTCTAATGCTCCTGTTTGACGCTCCTGGCATGAGGGCATCATGCGGAAGGAAGATCCAAGCAGCTTATGCCGAGAGATCATTGCAGCTCTTGAGCCCGACCAAACCGGCAACTTCGGTCGGCAGCCCTCATAACAGCAAAACTCGAGTTCAGTGTTCCTACCCTTTGGCGTAGACCAGACGAAGTGCACCAGCAGGAGCAGGACTGTAGAAACGATAGCAGTGCCAGTACCAATACAACTGCGATTGCCAGTCGATACTCGTAGATCGACAACGAGGGGATTGAAATTTAGGAAGAATGCAACAATTCAATAACTTTATTTGTGTTGTATAAAATTTTCAACTGAAGTGCTAAAGTATTTTCCGGAAATGAATGACCGCAGTCTGTCGGGATAGTATTGACATTTTTTACACCACCAAAAGCGATCGCAAAGTCGTCCTGGTGTTAGCCAACTAAGTCTAACACCAAAGTTAAACGTCAAAACTCGCAGTAATTTCCATGTTCAATCCTTTCATTCATCCTAACAGAGCAGCACAGCAGTAAACTATGTCAAGTGGGTAGTGGCCTCTCTACTAGCAGCCAATCGGCCATGAAAACTCACTAAACGTCACAAGTCATCCCAAAGGAAACATGCTTGAAACCCCACGAGTATTTGTCAGTAACATTCGCCAGCCTTGTGCGAGCGAAACCGAACACCCAAACACGGTGATCTAGACAGTCCACATAGCAGAATCAGTAACGAATTATTACGGCTATAAACCAGCTACTTTTGGGTTAAATCAACGTTTGCCTTTTTGATCATCATCAATCATCATAATGTCATTTTTTGCAAACTAACTGGTGACGAGATCAATCTGTCAGCCACAATCAAGTCACTCGTGGCAACTTGCAATCAAACGCAGATGCTGGTTAGTGCAACGTTGAAATGTCTCCATTGGACTGCATCGTCTTCAACCTCAAATCACCCAGTTTTACCAATCCAGTCATATTAAGGGTCTTCATTTAAAGTGATATCAGCGTAAAGAGCACTTGTTGTGCTCTCGGGTCCTTTATTAATAGTCCACCTTTGTAATTTCAGACAGTGCGCTTCCGACTGCGGTTTATTTCTGGCTCAAGCCTAGAGTCGATTAGAAGCGGCATGCTCAATATGAGTAAGTCTGAAAATTCACGAGTTCACCAATAACTTCACTGCCAGAAGTAGCTTGCCAAACTGGGTCTGTGTTCAATAATTCAGTGAGGTCTGGTTTTCAATCCAACCGATCCTGATAATTCACTTGTTCCCTAACTCCTGTAGATACTCACAACTTGGGGACTAACATGGAGTAAAAAACAGCAACACAACTACCTTGATATTTGTACGTACTTTCCGGTTTTTTCGGTACTCACGGAACTCCACTCGCCGTAAGTAGTAACCATCCAAATGTTATTCTTAGGAGATGCACCTCACTTAAAACACTGCAGCTATAACTCGGAGAGCTGCACCTGCTGAGCCCGCAATGTATTAGTGACCCCGCGCTGAAAAAAGACTGCCCTAGATTAGTTGGTGGCGAAATTAGACAGGATTGAAGTTTGCGATGGGATATCGACATATCTCAACACATTAATAACACCGTTCTCCCTCCCAGAACTACCTAGAAAGCAACTCTTCCTGTGCCCTTGATTTCCACTGGCTGTTCCTCGTTTGCGCCCATCGTACAAGGCGGTTGACTAGAAGCACTAAGACAGATTTGAAAACAAATTTTTACGAAGTTTCCAAACTGTTCCGCCACATACTAATTAGTCAGCGTCAATGTGGATTGCTTTTCGATTCACCTTCTCACTGTTTACGGAGTCGTCGGCACAATATGCCATCCGGTCCACACCTGACGAGTGAAACTCTTGAAGGCTTGAAAGGATAAAATGCAATAACGGCTCTGCTAGGAGGAGCTCTTCGTGTCAACGAAAGAACGTTTGTAGCACGGGATTGTATTTCATTAATTTTGTCAATTACCCCTCAGAATTGAGCAGAAAACACTTTCTGGTCCCCGAAACAGTTGATATACTAAACAAGAAGGAAAACCCTACGCCAATGATACGCCATTATCATCAGCCTTGAATTACCAGCCCATAAGCAAGTAAAAACTTTCATATTGCTGCCACAATATCCCAGTTACCAGCCCTTACTGGCTTTTCTTTACATGACTCCGACTGATTGATTAGCAAACGATCACAGCCTGAAACGGGTTGCAAGTCAGCTGAATGTACTGAAGGACAAGCAAGTCAAAATATTTGCCGGTTTTCATGACACAACTCTGTAATCTCTTTCGTGCGATTATATTTTTTGCTAATACACATTGGAGTACGGAGAGCTGACACATCGGATAACTGTTTGTCTTGATTCTGCTGACAGAAACTGGCAGCCATAATAGAGGTTTATCATCCTATTGCACCACACTGACACCGTTATATAGGATAATTGTGTAGGATACCTTGAAATGAGGTAGCCTAGCACATTATCACAAAAGACGTTGGAAGCATCCGTAAACAGTCAGGTTTGTATGACTTAAGTAGAGTAAGCGTCTGAAGTAGCAGAAGGAAGTAACCCTTTCCAGAGGACAAAATGTCCCGTTACCTACTCAATATATTTCCTTAAGGAGGACGCTGTACTCGGAATGACGACGGTATATAATCGTCTATCTCAAAAAAGGGTGTTTGTTATGCGAGTTGCTGTTAAGAATCACTTTGGCGCATTGTGGTGCAACAGAAATAATATGAGTATATATCATCCACCGATACATACGCTACATGAAACTGTATAAAATATTATACGATTTTTTCAGCTTGTTCGTGTTGGAATGTTTTTGTATGGTGAGATTTTAACGGCTCTTTTTCAGTTATTTTACCACAGTCTGACGCACGTCAACCGCTCGTGAACAGTTCTGAATGAAATGAGAAATCGTGAGAATTCTGCTCCTTTTGACACGTGATTTCGGAAATACAGTATTTATGATGAAACGCGTCTCCCTGTACGGCTAGAGAAAACTGTGTGACCTAGTTTTTCACTTACGAGACTGTCCCATCAATGTGTAGCGGATTTTATCAGTTTCAATGTTCGCCTGGCACTGATTTACGTGCTAACAAACGGTCAGGAGTTACCTCCGAAGCCCCCAGAGTGTTAGGTGCGAAAACCGGTCTGAACTACCGGTTAACATACTGAGGCTCATTCGGATACTGGTAAATAATCATAACATCTTATCCAAGCAGTCAATGACACCAGAGTGGGACGTGTTCATCGTCTGAATACGTTATCAACTGCTCTAAACCAGCTTTCGCTCATACGGAAAATTCACAGCTTGCTCAAATTTCTCGGGAGTCGTGTGATTTGGTGGGTAAGAACTTGAAACTCTTATTCGGAAAGTTACGTGTCTGATGCCTCCTGGGCCACCTGATGAGTCCTAATAGGGAGGGGAACAGTGAGCTTTTTGGGATCTAACACATCTTTGCTAAAACATTTATCAACGAATCCGGTGGATTGGCTCACTTCAGTTCTTCGTTATTGGGCTTCGGGAAACCATCTGGTCAGAGCGCCTGAAAGACCTGCACAGTGGACTGATAACTGCAAAACATGAGTGGCTGGAAAATTTGTTGCCAGGCTTTAATTGTATGTTCTCAACGGAAACTATTGTGTACAAATACAAATGCTCTTGAACAAACAATGAATGTCTTGAAGAATTCAAGGTCAATTTGCTTAAACTGATTTTCCGGGTATGATATGAAGCTAGGGATACACTGGGGACACGTGTCAGCAACTGACTGATTGAAAATAAAACACGAGGGATAGATCACAGGGAGAGAAAATATGTTCAAGAGTTGTGGAATGGCTGCATATCTCTTATTGGCCGAAGGCCAAGCTCTCAGCTTGTTTGGTCTTCTATGTCTTGTTGAATTCTATGCTGAGGTGTGTACTTACTTCATTGAAAATTTATGTAGCTTATTGTCCGTAAACATGTCTGTACAAGGAATCTAGTTTAATCAAGTTAAGAGGTTGATCTGAGGTTTTCGACTGACGATGAGACAATTGTGTTTGATTCGGTAGAGACGTTGGATGCGTGCGAACTCTGTCGCCTAACGCACGTACGACGTGAATCCTCTATCTCAGTCAAACCATCGCCTTGTTTCATTTTGAGGTTTCTTGGATCATTCGGGTGCACATAGGCCGTCGTTTTGGTTACCGGGATGTTAAAGGTAAACGAACTTTTTACTGGTTTTGCCTTTTTACCAGAAGCAGTAGGAGATAAACGGAACGCACCTCTAGCAGGAGAGAATGTGCTCTTTGGGGATCTTTGGACGTGTTCAGCCGCAGTAGTCTCAACAAAACGTGTTGCTGCCTGCAACTCCGTACTAACCCCTTTGTGTGACTGGATTGGTGTGGTATGCTGCTGCTTTGGTGAGGACGGACCCGTCCCGTACTTTGAATTTCCAACTATATGGGTCTGATATGGAGTTGGAGTGAGAGCCGACAAGCAGGTATCATCCAAAGAAGTAACGCTGTCTTTTGGATACCGCACATCTAAAAGCGTGTTTCTCTGGCTATCAAAATCTGACTGTGGAAAAATCGGAGCGGGAGACTTTTTCCGGAAGGATGGCTCTCTGGCAGCCATGAGCTGAGAAGAAGTATCTGCACTACGACCTGAATAACACACAGTCAGAGTTTTCCTTCGTGAACCTTGCCGACGTCTTCTGTTTGTTGTGGTAGGTGCCGGTGCTTGAGGGGATAAAAGATTCTGAGATTGTAGGTTCTCGGGTTGCTTTAACATAATTTCTGATGGTATATCTTTTGTTCTCGGTTTTGCCCTGGGTAAGACAACCGGAGACTTAGTCGAAGGTATTGTGGGTTCAGTCCTTTGTTTGGATGGAAGCATCTGAATAACTGTCCCAACAGACCGTGTCGTTCTTGGTGGAATCGGAGGAGGGGCTTCTTTGGATTTTTCAGTTGTAATGGGGTTTTCACATCTGGATAAATTTCCCTGCGGCATCACATTTCCAGAATCCGTATCAGCACGCATCGACGCTGGTTGATCGGGCAGAACAGATTCGGGACGAAGATGAAGCATCCGACGCGGTAAATAAGACGCTTGTCGGCGATCTGTCAACGCAGGTGAATGGAGTAAGCGCGAACTGGTCAATACAGGGGAGGCGTTTTGGGATTCCGCCGAGCTTGAAGTGTTGTTGGATTGTTGTGGAGAGTGACAGCTAGGCACTTTCTTCTTCAGTCTGTCTTCAACGATGCTCGCGTCTGAGCGAATTGAGGAAGCCAGGCTGCTTTCCTCCTGTAATCCACTGTTAAGCAAAAAAGGAAGATCAATACAACTATATCGTATTAGTTGAACCCTAATATTTCAATAATGTGGGGCTTTTTTGAGCATTCAGTACAACTCTAGGAGCTTGCCTCTATACTGTGGTGTCCGCATAAAAATCTAGCGTATTTCACAGAGGTCACTAGTGTTAATAGGGCCTTCTATGCGTCACTTAGTAGTATCTGTCGCATAGCCTCCTTCTGTTTTTCCTGTTGATCTACCCCTCCAGGTTTAAGTCGGTAGTGATGTATCACAAAGTAATGAAAATTGAGTGAGTTTCCAGACCTTTGGCATAGCACCAAATGTGTGTAGATGATCGATCGCTATTGGCAGACACATCAAATCAGTAGTATCAACTTTGTATTAGAGTATTAAATTGGACACTGCTGTGTCTAATTAGTGCACAAGTTCTGATATTTAGGAAAAGAAACAAATAAAGCCACGAAGTGGTTCTACGAATACTGAAATCTCTACTAATTTATGTTTAGGTTGTTTCAGGTCCATAAATTGGCAAAAGGCTATCATAGCCCGCCTTGAGCTGATTGGTGAAACATTGTAAAAACCATGAACACTGGACAGGGAAAAGTGTTAGGATGGCTGGTGAACAGGTATTTCTTTCGACAAATACATTCATTTCTTTCTTTTGTTATTTCAGGCGACCAAGATTACTGATGACTAAATCCCAAGTTGGAAGACCTAGCAAGAAGTTTATTTTTCCCGTAGCCACCACTCAGAAAATACTTAGAGCATTGCCAAAAATGTCTGTTCAAGTTAGGGAAATTGAAAAACGTGTTTGAGTCAACACTAGAAAGAATGCGAACAGATAGTTTCATTTCGCGGATTTCGGAAGACGAAAAGGATACGTGAAAGCGTTGAACGTCTATACCTTTGAAGAACACTGTTGAAGAGCCACAATAAGATCTCCGGGTTAAATAGAGTATTAGACGTAATACATTACTCTTCGCTTCGGAAAACTATAAACGACAGATCCAGTTGGGTTTCAGGTGAGCCGCCCGTCAAAACCAAATTGATATGGAAGCAGATTATTGTTGCGCCGGGTTTCTTCCCGTAACATTCCAAATCGAAATGGACACTCGACAGTGTGCTAGGATTGGCTGACCAGTAGTGCAGACGAATCGTCTTGCATACAATGTATCACCAACCATCCTCATCAGTATATATATCACGTTGCTTGCCCCCCCCCACCAAAGAATAAATGCGCAATTTTGTTGAGTGGTCATCCATACAAATACACTTATGTGTCTCTGAAATGTTGCTGCATAACATAACAACTCTTCAAATGAAGATGGTGTAGACCCCGTTGCATCAAGTCCACAACTAATAATAAATATAATTTTCCTTACTATCATAGAAACTGAAGGTCAGTATTTATAGCATGCCATAGTAAAACACAATTAGAAGCATTATTGCCTTTTTTGATAAACAGTTACCGCTACGCTAGTTGCGCAACTAGAAGCTTGAAGTCCAGGGGATGGGGGCAGCAATTTAATCTCGTCTTCTCACCTATCCCTCAATAGGAGCTGTTAATTAGTGAGAAGTCTGTATTACACTGTTTATATTCAGATGTAAATCATGCGCAGCCCACTTGCATAATTCCTCACGGATCTAGAAACTAAAAACTGGATATGTGCACTATGAAATGTGGTGTTCGACAATGATGCTGATTCATATGAACAATACTGATTCAATTAGTTGGTGAAGGGGAGGGATGCATAAAAGTGTGTTGAAAAGAAATCACCTTAGCTCTTGGTTGATAAAAAAATGTGTACCGTTGGTCATTCTCAAACGAGGTGAACAAGCATCCAGAAACTGATGGGATACATATCGACAACCGGCGGGCTAAGCTGAGCTCAGCTTAAATCCCTCAGACCAAGGTTACATGTTGCTTGAATTCAGTTTGGGCAACCTAACTGATCCCGCTATGGGGGCATATTTTGACGGAAAATAGCGGTTTTTAACCGATACCAGACGCTCTATTTCATCTGGTATGACTCTGATCACAAGGTTTCCTGATTGGAAATGACCCTGCAGAAGGACATACAGTTCCTGAGACAAATGGAATGGAATAAACAGAAAGTTTGCGGAATTACACAAACCGATTCTGACAGGCAGTGAAATACACCTAAATCCGAAGTGCCAAATATGAGAGGGCTTTCAGTGGTATCAGGATCACCTAAGCACAACCCCATGAAATTCCTTCGGACACGATTGACAAACATTCTCTACGTAAAAAAACTCACACAGCACATTCTTTTGAGCTCTTTGTCTGGCCAAATTTTAATTGGCTAATCTACTGCTACTTACAGGCATCAATGCGATTCGAACGAAAATAAAGTCGCTGAAGAGCGACTTACGAATCATGCAGAAAACTATAGATTCACGGACTGTTAAAATTGAATGGTGTGAAATGAGATTCAACGGAATCTTTCGTTCATGTCTTTCATTGGAGAGTGGAACGCAGTGGTTGACATATAATTCAGTTGAGTTTGTATTAAAATTGTCAAAGTAGTTTTTTTGCTTGGTATACTCTATTAGTCTTGGAGTTACTGGACAGTTAACATCAATCTTATGGGTCGCGTATCATGCAGAAGAGAAAATCTGTATATATTTATAACTGCTGGCTGTAAAAAGTGTTTTGGATGACCAAAGAGATGGATACCTTTTGCAGAGGATCCGTTTTTCCAGATAAATCTCAAGACTGTTTCTCCATAAAGAAGTCTCTATACAACTATGGCATCACCACTAGTTGCGGCACTGCAATTCGTCCTGGATTAAAATGACTTTTTAGGGGAAGTGCTAAATATTCACTTGATTTGACACCGGCTTCAAAACAGTTTTTTTGCCATACAGACACTCAGTTCCATTTGATTGCTCTGGAAGCTGTCAGAACTGTACACCTCTCTTTTGAGGCTCGTCACTGACAACCGTTTATTTCATGTTCCAACACTGTAATCCAATTATGAGTTTGAGAATTTCAGAAACAAGAATTTATCGTGATTCTCCACCATGGGAAAAACTCTCCAAAATGTGCAACCATCACAGTTATCTAAAGAAGAATCTTTCGTTCTTGTGTTTCATTTTCAGCAACCTTTTGTCAACGCACATTGTTGAATGTCTGCAGTTGTCAATCGGAATATTCCCAATTCTTCCGATATGCTTGGTTGAAAAATGTTCTGAAGCAATTCACTTTCATTTCGAATTCACAGGTTTTCACTATAAAATATTATCCTCAGGGGTCGAAAAAGCATTTTTCTCTCCAAGTGTCCATAGATTGCATTCGGACAAAAATGTAAATCAATACCAATAAGGTCCTATTGCAAAAACAACAGTTGAACGCGGTCTATAACCTCTATGTTTTATCATTTGCCTGAGCAACAACCGACGGATATGGAGTTATATTGCTTTTCAAAACCGTTTGGAATTTTTGTGTGTGAGTAGATTCAATAATATCAAAGTAACGATTAGCACAAACCTCACTATGCAGACAAATTAACACATTTTGAGCAGTCATCTGCCTTCATAGGGTGGCGATTTGATGCCCCTGTTTTAATAAGGATTTTCATTGCTAACCCCTAAGTTAGGGGTATTGAGCCATGAGCCACGCTAGGTCTTGAAAGGCATCTCTGTGCAATGTGCCACAGCTTATGGAAACAAATTAACCAAGTGCTTGTTACCATGAACTCAGGTACGCCTATTCCCCTTTTTGAGGAGTATACTCACACTGAGGAAGATGAGTAGGGCAAAGTATTAGATGAGAAATGACCACAATCTAAAGTCTTGGGACACAAACTAATTTTCTGGCTATAGACCGTACTGCTGACGTATCGGAGGTGGGCAATATGTATTTCAGAGCAGAAAGAAAGGAGCTGCGGAAAGAAATGAGCCCAAATGAAAGGCGTTTGATCTAGATATATGGAAGAAAGTGCATGCATACCGTATTTTATGACTCTATGGGGCTTGTAAAGTTTGCGTTTGTAATTTGATTCTTTGTAGATGTTTTGTCACTTTTTACAGTTGTTGAACTGAGTTTTCTTGAAAATTCCCAAATCAGAATCTAGGGCTATTTATCATGGCAACATTAGACTTGTATTGAGTACGAATGCTTAACCGCAATAAAAAATGAAGAAAGAACATATCAGCGCGTGACAAAAAAAGAATGGTTAAGGAGTTACTTAAGAAAAGTCATATCTCCTTGAGAAAAACAAACGGCAGGAAGATAAATATGGACTAATTTAATCGGAATATTTGTAACACCTGGGAATTTAGCGTATTTGAGTTTCATTGCCTGATAGCGTTTTGCCCTTGATACAAGAGCTTTGTAAAAGCTCGTGGGTTCTAAGTTACAACTGTGGAAGTTTAAAAGAGAGATTACGGGTGAGGCCATTGCTTAATGAACGTATGCTACCTAAGGTTCTCAAACCACTGAGCACATCTTCCGCTCCTACTTGAGTAAATTTTTGAGCAATGAGATGTCATTAACAAATCCAGCGTTTGGCTGATATTCAGAACTACGCACGTCTACTCAATCAAGATATCAGAAAGCGGATTTTTATTTATTTGGAATCAAAACAAAACGTCATCAATGGAGGGACGGAAAACTGCGTAGGTTCTAGGGGAAAAGTAAACTGTCCGCTTTTTGTCGCAGTGTAGTAGATTCATTAAACAAATCACCCACTGACGAAGATCATTGCCTGTTGGAGCATGGGGTAAAATCCTAAGGAAAATAAAAGGGCTCTATGGAGAAATAAAATAATTCTCGGTGTTGGGTGTTTATTTAAGCATTGAACTATGGTCCTGAGGTTCCAAATGCCAGCAAGCCGAAATATTGCATCAACAGAGCTGAGAGTGTTACTTGTCCTTTAGCATGTGGATAACATCGCAATTACAAGGGTGCTTATGAGCAAAGTCATAAGCATCATGAACAAACGGGATAATCTATGGAACGTAAAGCCTCAAGCTGATAAAATTTAGTGAGGGATTACCAATCAGTCTATTATGTCCAGAATGAAAGAAAGATTACGGTCGATGTTGATAGGAAATACCAATCAGTAATCAACCAGTCGTGCCAAATTACTTGGTACCAGCTCCGTCCTAAAAGTCGATTTAAACCATGGCTTTTCAGTGTGTCGAAATATTCCTGGCTCTAGTGCGTTTACTGGCAGTTGATCAGACGATCGTTGATCTATTCGCCGAGATTGGCAACTGTCCCCAGTCGAGGAGACATCATCAACTACGCACTGACGACGCCTCCTCGTCTGGGGACAAACGGTTTGCAAGCTAACTGCTAAGCTCGGCGAAAAGGTCAACGGTTATTTGATCAACCACCAGCAGACCACGGCTTTATGGGCCGAAAAAATGTAAAGGTAGTCCACTAGATTGTATACTGGTGGTCGACGTGAGCTCTCCACTAAATAAGCCAGGCAGCTTCCTAGCCGGCCCCTTATAATTTGTTTACACCAACGATTCGTACGACACTTCTAAAAGAGTGCAGGCTTTCCTTTGGAGATAGAATAAAGGTTCTTGAGTTTTGACGTTAACTTGTCGTACGTGTGTGTACTGGTCCTCTGTTTGCTTCTTCAGAATAGAAAGCTCTAGTTATCATGTCCGATAAAATTTCCCATTGGGTTTTCGGTAAAACGTTAAGCTCTCAGCTGGGAACTTTTCTAACTTTCGGCCCTAAAGGGACGGTTCGCTTGCCGACATCTGAGTGCAAACACTATGTGAAATTTTGAATAATCAGAGCTCAACTACGATGAGCCGGGATATTCAAAGGTCAAGTTTGGCTCTGCCGGTTACCTTCAGTAAGCACTCTCCGTAGTGTCTAACTTCCGTAGATAGGATTGGTCCTGTGGCTTGTGCCTGATACATCAAACCATGAGGTGTTCCCTGGAGCATGAACTTAACTATGGTTATTCTGGGTTTTCTAGGCAACACCAAGGAAACCCACAGATACTTTGAACCCAATCACCCTATAAAAGTTTGAATAGCCCAGGTACTCAAACGATCGTCATGGGAAATAAGGGAGCATCATTTCTTTGTATCTCTTTGAGTGAATATTGCTGGTCAATGTCACATAAAAAAGTAGAACAGGGCAAATGTCCTTAGCATCAAAACGTCAAAAACAGGTCAATCAGCAAGACTGTACCAATAGCAGCTGCGTTTCACTTCGTGTACAGGATCACGAGTGGTAAGGTGGTACATTTTGCGAAATCGATTGCTCTCGGAAACCAGTACTGCGGAAAAAGAAGGAATCGGCTATATCGTTGATACTGCCTTGGCAACTGACTTGTTTTTGATATCCCGATGATCGCACGTTTTGTTCTGTTTTACTCATTATCCTGATATTGTTTTGTAGCATACACCCGAGCAGATGCAGCAAAATACACTTGGCCTGTCGTGCAACAGTCATCCCTCTGTGCTTTCTTCAACTGGCCCTATCCCAACCCCATCGGATGACTGGGGACAGCTGAACAGGCTCCTTTTTGTGACTGCACACCAGGGTTTAAAACTGCCTGTGTATCGTGCAGCAGCTCATTTCTCAAGTTTTTAACTTAGAAAGTTCTGCTTCAAGCAACCCAAACAACAACTGATAAAGGATCTCGAGCTACCAATAATTAAACATAGAGCCAGACGTCCAATTTCACAGCTGTCCCAAGAGTTCATTGAAGTCAGAGACTTCTTTTTATTCTAGGCAGCACTGCAGCCTTACAAATGGTTTAACAGTTTACGTAGGACAAACTGCCAGGGAATTGCACACCAGAATTGGTGAGCATAAAAGGAAGATAAACAAACCACCATGGAATGCGGATGAATACTAAGCTATGGTCAAAGACTCAGCAATGGCGGTACATGTGTTAGACACAGGAGAATGTGGAAGTTTTAAGACGGGGACTGTGATTCACACCACAGCGGCTGATAGCCGAGGCGATGGAAATTACCAAGCATCACAGCGTAACTAGAATCGAGGGTGTGGAACTGGCGAGCATATGAAAAGCGGTCTTAGCTAAGCTGAGTTGACACGTGACTGTGTGCGGCTGTCAACGCACGTAGAATCATTAGCAAAAACAGGAGGGAGGACATCCAAACCCGAACAAAGTTCACAGAATCCCTCTTCCTTACACAGCTCATCCACAAAGGCAGACGAGAAGTGCAAACAACGTTCAAGAGGGATCATCACGTAAGCCAAACCGGAAGAACTAGACGCTAAGCTGGACCCAAATCCATGTAGGTTTCCCTGTCAGCTTAACACTTGGTGACCCAGCCTAACATACAAAATCCCTTGGCCGACACCTAACATAGATTTAGCTTGGCCTGGCTGATTGGTTCTCCTTCGGCTCTAAATCTCGACCAACCTCGTAACCTAGTCACTTGGCCTAACGAAGCTTTTGTGTCAAAAGCGAAACGTCGCCCAGCAATAAATCCACCGATTGTTACCAAACCTGTCCGGAAACGAAGGCTTAACAGTGACTTTTCGAATGGCAATCAGCTCAGAGTCACGAGCCTGACCTGCGATTCTTGCTACAAAATGGGTGTTTTGATCAGGCTTTGGTCGTGTGTTATTCCATTGTTAGGTATGATTATGACGGGCGTAATGAACTACAAACTGTTGCACTTACAGCTTACATTTTAGGTTTCAGGGATTTCTATCCCTCAGCAATGAATCTATCCGTTTGAGAAGGCTCAGGGTGTACTTTTTTCAACGAGCTTATCCTAACCCTGATCGGACGACTGAAACTAGCTGAAAAGGCCCATTTGTGGAACTTTTTACCCTGATCTGAAACTGCTTGTGCTATTAGCCAAGCCTCACAATTACGTGTGAGATTTTCAAGCTCCTGACATAATTCAGCGGGAAAGCGGCTTGAAAGATGTGGGGTGGGATGAGAAGCAACCCTCCTGAACGATTTCCTCAAACGAATAAAAGTTGAATAATCTGGGACGACGCAAAATCCCAAATCCGGTCACTGTGACTCCTTCAAAATAACAATCCGTCAGTTAAACAGCAAGCGAATCCTCAAACGGATGCGCGTTTGATCAACATGTTTAGAACAAAACTAACGCGCGAAAGCTTAATGAACCAGTCGATCTTAAAAAGACTACTTGAGGCTCCAAACTAAGGGCTGAGTTAACAGGAGAAAAAGGGTTTTCTGAGAGAACTGGTCACTATCCTGTTTCTAAGTGATACAGATATCTCAATTTTTGTTTTCAATTCAGATAGTATTCTTTGAAAAATACTCAAGTTTCATCCCCTTGCCATGGTTCAACAGACAATGGGCTTTATATGAGATTCTCCTCATGGGGAGGTATTCCTTCTCTTATAAAGCTGCTAACAGTTGAAAGAGGGACCTCCCCAAATTCGTTTAGATTCATACTGATAAGCTCAGGTTTGAAAAGTGTGAATCTTAACTGCGTTGGTTTTAGCTTCATAGTGTTCTAGCGTTAAACTGCTCATAAGCACATTGTTAGGCAGTATACTTTGGTACCAAGATTTGATCATTATTAGGGTGAGTTTTTGCACAGAGCAGGTCGTTCGAATTAGATGGAAGATAGAAAGGTGGCGCTTCAGAATGGTAGAGACGCCTGTTTCAAGGCACACCAAAAAGTGATTTATGACCACTATCAGTCCGCAGAAAAAAAGGAACATCTGACGTCATTCGAGCGGTGAGAGTCACAGCTTAAGTTCAAGATGCTTCCTATTAGGAGAATCCCAATTCCTAGTATCGTTGCAATTGTCCTGCGGTTTAGATCATTATAGATTGTACATAAAGTTAATTGTGGTAGCTGCATCAAGGTTTACAAAAGTCAAACATCCGGGGACTTGCATACCAGAAGTGATGCTCGAGTAAGGATAAAAACCAAGCCATGAAGCAGCCGAATATCAAGCGCTCGCTAAAACTGTCTTGACAATGGTACACGCGCTGAACAGAGGTTTGAGAAATGTAAAAATTTCGAGGCGAGGCGACGTTTTGAGCAGTTCAGTCTGAATAGATCAGACAGCAAAAAATTAGGGGACATATGGAAAATAGTTATGAACTAGCCGAAGTGACGCTCGGCGGTACGTGGCACAATCGGTTTGATTCTAAGTTACACAGGTCAACCTCTGTGTATTTCTCCTACTCCAATTTTTACAGCATGACAACAAAGATTTGTAAAGGACACGTATTAGGAATTTCCAGAACCAGACTCCTACATCAAGTAAAAGTTAAGGAATTCACTACTCATTTACCACTTACTCACATTACCGAATTAAACAACACCTAACACTCACCTAGCCTACTATTTAGTGAAATCTTCCTGATTGACTGCCAATCTGCCTTATGACTCACCCAACCATGTTAGTCCATCGGTAGGTCTGACAGGACCTTTGTTCCTAAAAGCGAATATTTTCCCAAAAATAAGTCCGTTTTGTTTCAGAAAGCGATCGACCAACTTAAATGCTTCTAGAAACGATTTGGCACAGAGAATTATAGACTAGAGGCTGCTTGCGCAAATCCCTGCATTCAATCTATCTCAACAAAATATCAATAATGTTACCAGGTCTTGGCCGAGATTCGAAGGTTGAATATCAACCCCTCGCAGTTACAACGTAGCCAGTATAAACTACTACAGTGTACGACAACGCCACATAGTAGAATTTTCTGCTATGTTCTATGTGGATCAATGATTTTTTTGCGAAATGATCCGCAAGATGTTTTTTAGTCAGTACACAGGTGCCATACTTGGTTCGAGTTATTTTTTTATATAATTTCATCTGCTATTGTCGTTCAGGTTTTCATATTAAATCCGCAAATGCCCTCTGGAATGTCCATACTCTGGACGGTCATATTATATTCCTCTGATGACGTCATCGAGAAGTGACGTGATCTGGCTGGGTTGAAGAGCAATCCTGCGGAGGCTTTGAAGCCCGAGCTGTAACAACCTTCCATTCGTGTGTTGTGAAGATCGACGTATAATATAACCTGCCTATAGCCACTGCCGTTTGACCGATTAAAAAAGCCAGTCTAGATACGTGAGCCCTAATTTAGCTGTCGTAATTTGGCCCTTCATGCCGTCACTTCAATTGTATCCTTCTAAATCATCAAACACTCGCCAGTTCCAGCATGGAAGCAATGTAGATGGTGACTTGATGACTAATTTTTCCCAAGGTTTCTCCGCCAAAGTTGGGGACACAATCTGTATGGGTCGTAACAGGGTTTTTACCGGACCGTCCAAAAGTTTCAATCTTAGAAAGGTATTTCATAAATAGCGACATGTTATGGACTGCTTTTTCGAAAGTTACACTGTTTTATCACTTGTCACTATTTTAAGAAATATAGCTATGCGACTTAATCGTTGTGATGCAGTGCCTTCAGATAAACAACACACCAGTATCAATGATAACGGTCCGTTTCCCACTTGTTCTACCAACCCGTAACTGCTGTATTTTCAATCTCATACAAAAATGGCTTCTCATCGAGAAAGAGAAGTTAGGTGAGTTCGTTCTGTTAATGTTGGAAAAAAGAGTTATGAGTCGAAAAGCTCTGTTCTACTTAAATAATAACCTGCCTTTGTGTCAACTACACTAATCGTCAGTCGCAGGATGATGCAGTCTTATTTGGGCTGCGCAGGGATTACCCAGTGTCTTACTGCTTGCTCCAAAGTGCAAACGGGAAGAGTAAATCAACCTGTATTTCTGTGCAAATTAGAGTCTGGTTGAACCATACATTAAATATCTCACACACTCTTTCGGAGCAGCCGTTTGAGGTCGATCCTTTCAGCTCGCTGCTAATGAGTTCTAAGTGCCACGGTTCATTGCGTTCGGTTAGGAAAGTGGGCAACTGTTCACTGTTATGTCGTGCACGTCGTTGGGTGAAGTGAGAACGAGCAGGTAGGTGAGTTGTCCAGCATTAGCGCCTAGGAGGCCCTGTCAAATGAGACTGTTCTGTGATTAACGCCACAAATGTACCACTAAGAAAAAATCGCAAAACCACACACGCGCGCAAGGTGCCACGAGTGATGCCGTCACAATATACTTCCAGACAAAACAATTTCAAGTCCCAACAGAACTAAGTGGATTCATTGGGATTGAACTTCAATAGCTCTGAAGTCAAATGAACACTGCCCATTTCACTCGATTCCGAAACACCTACTGAGTGAGTGCTCACAAAGTGCAGCAGGTCTTTTGGTTACGAAAATTCAACAATGCCAGTGCATTAGTACCAAGTCTCATGAATAATTTCTCAACACAATCTATTTCAACCCATACATCAAAGATGTAATGTACTACATGATTTTATCACTCCCAGTAGAAGTCATATTCTCTTCACGAGTTCCCTAGTGGGGATTCCAATTAATGTTCCAAATTTTTCCACCAACTAACAGAAAACTGTGCTTGTGGTGACCTGACAACTCCGTAATTCCTACTTTCTACTTGACCTTTTATCAACAACACAACAAAGTGATGCAATAGGCCTGTAGAAGCACACCGAGAAAGCCAAAGTTTGTGCTCGAAGTGCAAACACGATCTCGTGTTCGTATGTGATGATTCATATTCGTTCAAGATGAACTAATGAACAGTGGCAACACGCTCGTCCCCGATATCACTAGTAGGAGCTTCAAACCTCGGGCTGACCAAAAGTTTGTCTTGCTGAGCTAAACTAGGGCTCAGTGGTCCACTTTTTAAGTGAAAACTAACCAGAATAGCCATACTGGGGCAGAAGAATGGCTGTTCGTACAACAGTGGTATAGATAGGATTACCACGAATCCCGAAAATATCCCAAGGCATGAAGAGTAACCTGTTTTTTGGCAATGTCCACTGAAGCCTACAAACCACTTCTGTTGATTGGCCTTAAGAGATTAACCTCCCCTGTGCTCGAAATTCCACATTTCGTGGTTTCCTTTGTGAAGTTGTTTTAGATTGTTTGAGCAGTTACCTCGCGGTGAGTCCAGAGCACAACTTGATGGACAAACTGTTTTTGCGATTTATTTGTTCACTCATTATAAACCGATAGAAAAAGCGTAACTTGCGTGAATAAACCGAAAAGTAATAATATCAACACTGGACTGTAAAAGAAAGCAAAATAAAACCAGACCTCCACCAGTGAGTGAAATTGACAAGGCCCCTTGCGTCATAGTTGATCTGGCTTGTAGCCAAAGGTCAAACCACGGAATTCTAGGTGTGCATGCGGATGCATTCTGAGTAAATTATGAGTTTACGGGCTGGGACTGAGCAACCAAATAACAAGTGTCCGTGCTGTAAGCAATCAGTGATATTGAACGGACGTTGGTTGATGGATGGGCGGTTGGTGGAGTTCCCGCATTCGATGCCAGGATCAATCGCGTATCGTGTAGCAGTAGGATGAGCGACCGTGACCGTCGTCATAAACGTCTATGCCCTTACTTTCTTTTGTGATAATCTCGGTATTAAAACCTATGAGCCGTTTTAACCTACGGAAAAGACTACGAAGACAGGTTTGCTGATCTGGGTTTCGAAATCACCAATATGTCTCATGTACTAATTGTATGCTTTTTGAAGAGTAATACTAATAATTTGTTGATTGCCAATACAGCCTGCTGGAGAATGAATTGCACAAAAGGCGATGCGAACCATCTTTATCGTTCTTGCATCGGTTTTGCAGACTATGCAGAACTTATTTAAGTTTTGACACTAATTAAATGTGAAAATGTAAACTCCTCTCGTTTTGTCTAGAATCGAGGGTGTTAAACACACAAGTCCGTCCTATAATGCAACAAGACTAACAAAAACCACACTCATCACCATTACCACCGATGTGAGAAGCATACGGCGTTATCGATTGCAGACCTTCGCAACTCTGAGAAACTTGCACTTATGAATAAGATTACATTTCACATTTCGCAATATTTTTCTGACGATTTCGCCGACAATTAGCAGAAAGCCTTTGCGCGATTTGCATGCTGGTTGTGAAACACCAGACATTTTACAAGCCCCGATTGAGGTGACCAAGGGTATTATTCTTATTAAGATAACAGGAACACTTTCTCCGGATAGCTAGTAGGAAATTTCGCTAAATGGTTGTGCATATTCATCAAACGAAATTCTTCTTTGACGCCGAAAGGAAATGGGTGAAACTTTAGCCCTCTTAGATGCCTTAAATTATCAGATAACGACTGCTTGGCACATATTAAACTACCAGATCTATAAAGGGAAACATCATCTTAGCTTCTCTAATTATAGGGGAACGTAGACTTTGATACCGGTGTACCGATGGATACTACTGATGAGGCATGCAATTAGTATGTGACTTTCTCGTAGCTCTGCCTTGATCTAATGGAAGGTGGGATTTATTACGGAATTTTTGGAACTGACTTGCAGCATTCGTTTACAATTGCGTGGTAGTCAATGAATATCCAGGAAAGTTCTAGAAGATACGTTCAAGAAGAAGACGGATATTCAGTTTTTAAAAACAAGGTGCATATGAGATGTCCAACAGTCTGCAAATGTGTTTAGTTGGTGTTTTCTAATAGATAACTCCGCGGCGAAGGGCTTTCCTCCTTTCACCGGTAGTAGATATGAAATGGGTCAGTTTTGAAGCCACCTTGGTAACACCCAAATCAGGTGATTTCGTTCTGGTGGTTATTACTCCAAGGGTTCCCACAGGAGTGTGACTGCGTTCAAAAACGTTGAAGGTATGTAGTGGCTATTCATGATACCGCTGACAAAATACCACCCCTACAATTCAGAGAATAACTTGTCTACATGTAAAGGGTACCCCCACATCGACCGAACTGTGAAATTATAGCTCCTTTCGACAATATCGGACACCACCCACGAAATTCTTGGTGAATTCCAGCCCACGAAACGCCTTTACTTTAAATGATGAAATAAAAAATAGGTTTTGCTATTTAGACAACATATCACAAATTCGAAGTCAAAAGCCGTTGCATTTCCAAATTCATAGTAAGAGCTATGGTTAACTGAAAATATTTTTCAGTGTTAAGCAAAAAAATACGGTCGTTCTGAAGCGGACAATTAATGTCTGTTTGGGAAAGATATGGCTGATTTTGGTTGAACAACTTGTCATCAAGATAGACATTGGTAATTGTTTTTGGTATCACTTGTTTCGGTGAATGTGGTTAAAGTTAGCAGGTAAAACGAGTGTCAGACGAATACGAAGAACCTAATTCGCAATAAATAAAGATCCAGAACAATTGAGGCTCTTCTGGTTAAAATTCTGTGTACTGGAATTTAAATACGAGAGAATGATATGCAATAGTTTTGTCCAATTGGCGACCGTAGGGGTGTCACATATCAAATCGTTTGTATGTACCAGAAGTGGCTGATAACTTGTCTTCGTGCGGGTGTAATGTATAGCTCTTTCTTCGATATGGACAAACGCAGCTTGGACTGGTCAGAATATAAGTGCAAAAGTAATCGTGTACTGAACTGAAGTCTTACCTGAACCGGAACGATAACGTTCTGGATGCTGTTCGTTGAAAGATGGAACGAAAAGGGAGATGCACAGGTAGAATGCGTTAAAAGGAGGAAAATTATTCAATAATTGAATTTTTGGCCTTAAAACAGATTGGCTCATACCTGGATATACCAGACATTGTATCGGTGAAGCGATCTGCCAAGGAATATCCACTAGTGAACGACAACCAAAGTGATTTCGCCTGATCATGGGGTTATCGTTCTTGAAAAACAATCTCATTCGCCGGCTATGCAAACAAGTAGTACGACATGTAGGTCCATGTTTAAAGATGACAACGAATCAAGCGAGATAGAAATGAACATATCTGTGGTATGAGCAGTCCGGTGCATATTTAGGAAAATTTTGGGAAAATTACTTTTGCCTGTAGGACAGAAAGCTGAATCACTGGTTGCGGTTGGTAAAAAATCCATCAAGTGCGCACACAGTGATACAAATCCACCCCGTACAACACGGAGGCCACAGATGTTTGGTTTTATTACTCTTAAAAGAGTTTATCAGCTAGGACTACTGAATATGCAAGCTGGGGTGTGTCTTTTAAAAAAGCCGAAACACATGGTTTGAAAAAGTGGGAAACGGCCAACTAGTGTTCTATGTGTTCTATGTAACTGTGGCTAATACTTATCCTGAATATCGTTCCGTAATATCAACTTACTCCTAACTGTTGACTCATAGCTGAGTTCGTTCTGCGCTGCCTCCATTGCTTGCCAGATGGACTGATAGTATCTGAGCAGCTCACGGTGTGGACCTGTACCATCGGAGAGAATACTAGCAGTAAACTGTGGGTGCAAAAGTGAGACCACTATTTGGGTTGCGAGCAGCGCTTCTTCATGATTTGGTACACTGTTTGGTCGCTGGATAATATTCGGTCCCCACACTGTGCCCAAAGCATCCGTAGACATCCGATTCAGATGTTCATGATCCCGTATATGTGCCAAAAGGTGGATTAGCAGTGTAAGCAGGGTCTGATTGACCTTTGGAAGCTTTTTTATTAATCTTTTGGGAGAAAATCAAGAACAGGTTGGAGAGGCGTTTGTTAGGGTCAACCGGGCGTTAGAATAACAAAGACTGGCGAGGAGTGGCGAGTGTCGAGATTTGACCTGAACTATTCACAACAATATTGCTACAATCCAAATGCATTCACCACCTAAGCAAAGTGCAATTAGATAGATATGATGATTCATGTGAGATACATCTCTGGAATGAAACCCACTAAATGGGTGGAGCTTTTTCCTAGAATATTTTCCAAAGCCAATGTGATCTTCTTGATTACGAATCAACCTAAAACACACTCCGGTATGACTGGATATTACTAATTAATTATGCAGTCCTCTATGAATTTTATTTTCCTTATTACACAGGGAAGTAATCCACTAAACAGGTCGAATATGAATAACTGAACTGTTGGTAATGTGACGTCTAGTCGGGTCACCCCATTTTAAATGAAGGAAGAGCTTGCGAATAAGTGATCGCAACAGAGATTTATCCTCCAGTTCATAGCTTAGAATTTCATCCTGTTGGGAAAAAACTAAGTTCAAAGAAAAACGTTTAGAATGATTGTTGCCGGAATTGCTTCCTACTGTCACAAGGATAAAGAACGGACGGGAAAAACTCTCACATATGTGAATGTTCAACTGGATAGATAAACATTTGGCTACATTTTCATGTCACGTGACGCCATGTTTGATTTCATATGCAGTTTTGGAATCTTTTTATCCGTTTTCAGTGCACACTGATAGTCGCTAAGTTTCCGGAACCCTAAAGATAGGATAGGCGGGAATACGTACATCAAGGAAGGCCCTGGCGCTACACCAGTTATAACAAGCACACTATGCAGTTGCGAACGCATCATCAGAACTAGGGTCGACTAAAGGCATTACTACGGCATAAAAATATTTTTGTTACAGCCGTTTATTATGAATTACCTCGCTAAAACTGCGTCGCGTCGAGTGTCGATCGCGTCTTCAAGTTTCTTGGCGTTCTTTCTAATTCACCAATTATTATAACATGTACATCGTATATATTACATACTTGCAATATATATATATATATATATATATATATATATATTCACTGTGTGTAGTCAACGGTGTCAACTTTCGTCTCACAGGGTAGCTCTAGGTGCAATGTAAGTGCTTTACTATTTATTAAACTGTAGCAATGGTCCCGTAACACTACAGGTTAAAACCTACTTCAAACTCTAGACGAGTTTTCACCGCAAATTATTCCAATAATCTCCTGGGTTTTTGAATCACTGGTTTTACCGAATCCAACGAAAATTATGGGTCAGTTGGAGTGCCACTGAGCCGGTCGCCACAGAGAACAAATACAAACATGATCGATTTGCATTATTACGCTTTTATCTCCATTGAGGCAATTTTCGACCGACAAATAGATCCGCTCCTCCACCCCCTTCGCTATTCCGCAATTGATCACGCACTCAACCCGAGCAAACCTATTCATTACTGGAGGTGGTAACCCACCGACTCTTTAGGCCTGCCGTGAGAAGCAAACCTGAATAAAACCGCTCATTAACTCAGCACTTCTCAAAGCCCAACACCAATTGAGCTTCAGCTGTTCCATAGGCGGGAAGTATGAACACAATAACTACATAAGATTGTTACAGCCTGTGCACGATGGTAAACAGATCCCTCTCATCCCTAATCACCTCTTTCTGTCGATCGGCGTTTTCCGCCCCTCGCTTTTATCTCACCAACCCCTTGAGATACGTTGTTTGCATACAGCTTACACCGCTCTTACGAACGGATGCGTTAGAACGTTCATTCACTACTTTTTTATCATCTATTCGTTTTAAAAAACTACTTTTAAAAATCTGACAGGTTTCACCTTTGGCCGACATAAGGTATGGTTTCCAAACTGTGAAGCTATTTTGTCATATCCGTACCGCAAACATCAGGACATATAGTTTGTGTGAGTCCACTCTCCAAGTGTCTATCAACCGCACCGCATAATGATCTGGTATACGTGCTCACTATATGAGCGGGCTTCAATGATGGTTTCTATTTTCTACCACGTTGAACCATGAATAGCTGTGCTGAGAAGATAACCAACTTTCGAATAGAGGTCACAGTCCATGACAGTAAACAAGAGCGTTTTCCTTCAGCCAGGAGTTGGCGCATGACTCCTCCCTTGAAGATGGGTCCGTCAATTTCTTTCTTGGAGTGACCTTTACCTAAGGATTCTGGCAAACGTATTTTAGTGGACTGCCACATTCTTACCCCTCTTCCCTATACATGTCGATTTTTCCAATAGGATGAGAAAGTTAGATCTACCACTGATTCTCTCAAGAAGTTCCAGAATTTATCTGCTCTTTGCCCACTACAGTGGTATTCTGGGTTGGATAACTTTGATGGCAAATCATGACTGTTCCTTTGCACTTTCCGTTCTGGGACTCAGTATTTTTGTGTCATCCCAATCCCGTTTGGTTTAACCTGGGCCCCCAATCCGCCAACCTCATTTTCGTTAGGTTGACTTTGTACAAAGGAGGGTATTCCTTCAGCCGGCTACTATTCAGTTAACAGTGATAGGACTTGGGTTTTTGGCAATTTTTATCTGGTTTCGGAGGCACGAAAGGCCCAGAAGAGTCATTCATCTAAACATATCCTCCCGAACTCCAAAGCGCAATTTTTTTCACTCAAAAACACTAGATTTTGCATTGACTCCATGTTACTGTCCCAAGAAGCTCAGAAAAATATGCATCATTGTGCTTTCATAATCAACCCGACCAGACTAAACATACTTTAAGAAAGTTGTGAGTTGCCTGAAGAGACCAGACGAATTCTGGAGCATATGAAGAGCTAGAACAGGTTGTGTAAAAGTATTTCTGCCAAAATCATCAGAATGCCGATGAAACATGCAATAATAGATTATAGATCATCCAGAATCTTGAAACCGATCACTAACATATGTTTTTAATGCTGGAATCCTTAAGTTTACCCTACCAAGACTAATTGTTTGGAACCAACCAGAATGAATATAGGGAACGAAAACATCTCGAGCCTGGTGGCCTTCCACATGGACATTTTGCCTTGGTGACATGTAATGCAACCGGAAAGTAAGCAAGTTGCGCGTACATAGGCCGTTCTTTAAGGAAATCGCTTGACTTACTCGGTAGAACTGCTATCGCTTGATAAACGTTGCAAAAACGCAAATAGTTCTTAACATAATGCGCCCTACATTATCGTGAAACTGGAACATGCTGAGGTACGCCAGATGGTCTTAGGAAGAAGGAACTCTCCCGCGATAGATGAATTACTCACGCTTCATAGGCTGCGCTGGTTGGGACATGTACTTCGCATGCCAGAAGACCGCCTGCCTCGCAGAGCTATCTTCGCCCAACCCTGTGCCGACTGGAAGCGACCGAGAGGTGGACAGTGTATGACCTGGCAACGAAGTACGAAAACACTAACCAGTAAACTTAGTCGGGTGGGCAACTGCCGCCTCCCTGGATGGGGCCCCCGGGACTCTACTCACCAGTGGTTAATGACATTAGCATAAATGGCCCAATCGCGTAGTCAGTGGCGGTCGTGCATCAAAGCTATCGCCTTCAATGCGTAGCTACCCAATTTCCGAACAAACTGAACACCCTATCGCCTTCAAGGCTTGGCTGTATGTCCCACACTCCCGTTTTCCGGTGATCGAAACTGTAGCAGCTGGAACCAATGTGCATATGGTACACGGTTTATAGCTGATAAATTGATTGATTGATTGATTGATTGATTGATTGATTGATTGATTGATTGATTGATTGATTGATTGATTGATTGATTGATTGATTGATTGATTGATTGATTGATTGATTGATTGATTGATTGATTGATTGATTGATTGATTGATTGATTGATTGATTGATTGATTGATTGATTGATTGATTGATTGATTGATTGATTGATTGATTGATTGATTGATTGATTGATTGATTGATTGATTGATTGATTGATTGATTGATTGATTGATTGATTGATTGATTGATTGATTGATTGATTGATTGATTGATTGATTGATTGATTGATTGATTGATTGATTGATTGATTGATTGATTGATTGATTGATTGATTGATTGATTGATTGATTGATTGATTGATTGATTGATTGATTGATTGATTGATTGATTGATTGATTGATTGATTGATTGATTGATTGATTGATTGATTGATTGATTGATTGATTGATTGATTGATTGATTGATTGATTGATTGATTGATTGATTGATTGATTGATTGATTGATTGATTGATTGATTGATTGATTGATTGATTGATTGATTGATTGATTGATTGATTGATTGATTGATTGATTGATTGATTGATTGATTGATTGATTGATTGATTGATTGATTGATTGATTGATTGATTGATTGTGAAACTGGAACGAAATTCACATATTTTCGCCTTCTACGGGCCTTATTCGAGCAGGCCTGTGGGTTCAATTTCAGCATGAATACTGATTCACGATCACTTCAATCATCTCTTCAATGTTCATTTTCGGACCACACGTGGATCAGTGTCATCGAACAGGAAGCTGGCCTTGAGACCACCTGAATTTTTCCATTTGCCATTTTATAACATACTGCTGCGTGGAATTAAGTAGTGTACATTTAAAGCAAAATGCATGAGAGCCCTCACCCACATGTGCGTCACTTGTTTTCCTTTTTTTGCTACGAGGTTGAAGAACAGACAAAATCCTAGTAACAATAGCAACAATACAACACATGCATGCACTTTATGTAAGGCTGCAAGGCTTATCGAATTTTGTCTCGTCATTCCAGTTATTGTTCCAGGTGTTTCGAGAGCTGAGTTTACAGGTGTGTAGATCACAAGATTTAGGGTTTACTGGATATGCCGGACACTGCCAGACTAGTTTGGGAGAATACTGATCATTTCTGAAACATAAATATAAAGACGAAGTAACATAGGTATGCTCCAGTGAACTCCAGACTTAAATCCAGAGTTGGAAACTGGTATCTTTGGTCGCCGCAGGGGCTTCCTGCTCATACGCGAGTGATCCAATACAACATCCATTATATTCGTTTTCATCCTTGTGGTAGACAACTAAATAATCTCAAACTGTACCACGTATGACGCGTTAGACTGCAAATTCATGTTTGGCAACCTACGTACCATGGATAATCATGTTATTGGTAACCACCAGAGCAATGCCACCCCGCGGAAACACCGAGCCAGGCCCAGTAGCGCCAAAAGGCCCAGTCGCCCTTCAATGGCGCTCGTTCATCCAAGCTGCTGCCTTCAACGCATAGCTCCATTCCCAATCCCCCACTCAACAGTTCACTGACAGTCCTGTATTTACTCACCAATTTATCAGCTCCTGCTTCCAATGCGCAGCTACCTACCCCACCTCCACAAATCATCGGTGAACGAAACTGTGGCAGCTACAACCACTATACGACAAGTACGCGGTTCTTACAGCTGATAATGATGATGATGATGATGACCAGAGCAATGCCACCCCGGGAAATACAGAGCCACAGCTACGAGGACTAGACCACATTGCACATATTGACTTTGAGATAATGACTTCAACACTGATGGAGGAAGGTTAACTATGTCAAAGGACTATTGTACTACAGGCTTCATCATCACCCAGTGCACCGTACCGCGTAGTCTGAGATAATATTTATCCACCGCTAGAACAACTGTGTGCTCCGACTCCATCCAAAATCGTATATGTAATTGTGGCATTCTCTGGTTGTGGGCAACCAGGTTCGCGGTCCTCTTGCCAAACAAACCCTCGTACAAGAATAGGCAGACAGAAAGTACAAGGAGACTATCCTTATAATGCCAGGTCTTGGCACCCCCTAGGCGTTAACTCTTCTACTCATATCCGAAAAGTAGGATGGAGACTGTGTAGAGAAAAGCTGGCAAAACATGGGCCGACATCTCTGACTCAAGCGGGACAGGTACCATGAGTTCTAACTAAAGTTGTGCGAAATAGCGAAATCATGACACGAAGAAAACGTAATGAGAGTTTTCTTAGAATTTCCGGATATTTTATGAGAGAGGGTAGCCAAAGTGTTCACGGCATGTGTCACAAGATTGCCAGTCTTCTTAGCGTACCCAGTATAGAGGAACATATGACTATTAAAAGGATACTAACGCTGGGAATCTGGAGAAGCTAAACCACTAGCAATAAACGGAGTAACTCAGCTTATCGTGGTAAAGTTTGGAAACCCTGGACATTGTGCCCGCTTCCTAATGACGGTTGAGACCAACAATATAACCACAAAAGATGGACTATCGTTAGCTCCTGACTACTCACGCAAAGAGTAACTCGCTAGTAGTGCGGGGAGATATTGGAGTTTGCAACTGAGATTCCGTAGTGTCAGTAAATCCGATATATGCTGAAAAGCCGAGAAGCACTTTACAGCTGTTTCATCCTTATTGGGAAATATCAGCAGTGCGTATCTCACGAAACTCCAGGGAGTTTCGAACCCGCGACCTGCCGGCTAGTGGTCCGAATAATTGATTGTTTAGCAACGATCGGATGATCAACGTTGTGATTAGCTCGCACTTAGACAGCATACAGTGCCACTCATTCTTCAATCACGGAATCCACATCAAGTTATCACATGCTGGATTGCTCCTAAAGTGACGACTTCCCAGATGGAAGTTCCACTCGTCTTGCGAAATTATTCTTCCTCAGGACTTACAGATTGCTGGTAGTACGTGGATACTTGGGAGTTTTCGGTTAAAATCTCTTCACAGGAACACAAGTGAACAGAACAGTTAACCGTTTGTTTTTGTAGACAGGCGAGATAGCCAAAGTTCACGGGTTCAAGATACTAGACACTTATTTGTCACTTGTCTTTGTTCTGTGTACGCGATTGTAATTCCAACTTCATTGACTGTACTTAGTGGAATATGACTATCTCAACATTACCGGGTTAACTGCCTAGGATACCCTTCTACGGTCGAGCGTTCAGTCAGTTAGTTCCAGAACTCCACTGAAACTCACGTGATATAAGAATGAAACGTGCAAACTGTGGAGATGAACTTTAGAATGCAAAGTCAAAACTAAATTTGGAAACTCGTACTACCCAATCCCAGACAAAAGAATAGTCTAACCAAGGCTCCATTCGTCCGGGAATGGTTATTATCTTCATTTAGCTAGTTCAATCTGACAATTTTATTTTAGATCATGGTTACACCGAAGATTTATGTTAACCTCTGAGGTTGGCACACTGCATTTCCTAGGTCTGAAAGAAGGATTCCACAAACAGACAATGATGGCATCCAAGAAGAAATGGTACTGCTCAACAAAGTTGCTCTTTGGTTGTGCTCCCCATCAATGACAAAGCAAAGAACGCAAAGAAAATCCATGACAATTATGCAAACAGTCAGAATCTGGTTTCCATTTCTACTTACGCTTCCATTTGAGGAATCCGTTCGTCAACTGACGGAGTGCGCACCACTTGAACCCATTCATTCCAGTTCTCGTCGCCCAACAAATGCCCTGGAATCTCGTTGAAAAACCTCTGTACAGGAACAAATTGAAGCCGGGTGTGCGACAAGGTAGAAATTAGATTTCACAGTTGTCTTTGTTTCGAGCACCATTACTACTGTAACAGTCCGTTGCACATCTTAATCAAACTAAGCCAACGAAAAGCAAAAAATAATGTCATCAAGCTACGGGCAAACGAACCGAGATTGAAAAAGCGCAATTGTTATTCTGAAACTCGAAGAACCAATGAAAAAGAGCAATAATGTACACCCTGAACTTGCAAACCTCGAGTGTCTATTGGACAACCTAAGTCAGCATCCTACCTCACCTCTCTGATTATTTCATAGAATTTTGTTTTTCATTGACTTTTCTCTGCACTTCCAAATGCAAACAAACGCAAACAAAAGACAAACAATATTTAGAAGCCCATTGTAAGCTGTGGTAAAAGATATGAATGTCCATTCTTAGTCTGAAGGTATGTTTGGGGGAAGCGGAAGTAAACTATGAAATCATCAAGGAAACTGGTGGGTGCTCGGATTGTCACGGTGAAGTCCCGAAATTAAGGAATGCCATTAGTTTGTTATCAAGATCTGTAATAACAGCCCCAACATACCGCATAAGTACGAACAAACAGCCTTCTTTGACAACTTTTCATAAGATCAAATAGCCCATTACAGTTTTAGTGCCAGTTGTCATGGATATTTTTAGCGCCTTGATAACCTCAGAGTCCACAAAATCAATCTTTGCGCGCAATGGACTACGCTCTGCCTAGATTTACGCAATCTTTAATAATAATCTCTTTCGTATCCCCCTGCCATTTCGTAGCTTACGATAAAGAACCAGTTGGCAAAAGAATCTGTAGGAGACCAAAACGGTTCAAAGGGCCCATTTTCTAGGTTCGTCAGACAGGGCGTAAGAACAGTAAGAGTTTTGGTGCCCACATCCAGCTGTGTTGACCCTACACACACACGTTTACACCACTCTCGTTTGAACAGTCGTCCTCCTGTCCTTAGAGTTGAACCATTGCATGCTTGAGGTTCTATATCATTAACGTCGACGAACCGGCACTCCACATTAGAGTATTGCCACCAAGCTGGGTTGTACGGTTGGTGAACAGTCTATTGTACCAAATTCGACATAGTTGAACAGCTGCTACAGAGTGGTAATTAAAGTCACCGTTGCTATCCAATTGGAAGAGGAGCTCCTGGTGCTTACTGGGTGTGGTTCTCAATTTGTCATGACCGACCTTAACTGCATTTACTACGCTACTGGCCAATACATCGCCCAGGGCATTCCACACCTGTGGGAATACCTGTGTTGTTATGTTCAGAGGACTTTGAACTCCACAACTCCAATGTCGCACAAAAGGCTCAGATGGTGTGAACAGTGTTGCAACTCGGTCAGCAGTGGAGGGTGCATAGGGTCGCTAATCTGATAGCGCCTGAAATCAAGAAGGTACCAATCAGCTGGTCCAGTGACCATCGATCAGTCAAAAGCCTACTGTGATACGCAGCGGTAGTATACGTGTATCTGGTTCTGTCTACAACTCAAAAAAACTATCTTGATGTGCGCATCCGACCAAAATTGTCCTACAGATTTTAGGCCATTTATCCTACACAGATGTTGAACAAACCTTCGCATCGGTTTTGTGGCAAGTATATTGACCAACGGTTTATAATGAAATTGCGGCGGCCTACCGAACCCAATTTTTTATAAAATTATTAGCAAGTTTAAAACGTTTGCCACTCAAAATTAAAAAAAAACAAAGTGTCTAAAAATAAAAATTCGGAGAAAATGACTTTGGTGTCCTATTATTGGATCATCACTTTTATACTGCTGCCTGAGGGTATATTTACACTCGGGTCCTCAATAGCAAGCAGTTCACTTAACAGTAGCTCACTTGATATGATAGGCACATAGCTATCAGGAGAACCTTTCCGATTTTCCAGGGGTAAAACAGAGATTTTTGCTCATTGAACACTCGTGCGGCTGATATTTAGACAGCGTTATATTTGCACTATATTCAGTAACAGATCTACGTAACAAATGTTTATTCGTTCAGAAACCTGGTCAGCCAAAGTATGTCCGAGGCATCCTTCCGAGACTTTTTCTTACCTTTCAGCATGACTCTTGTATTTAGTTCCCTTTAGCAAATTTGATTGGTTTCGTCCATACTGTGATGTCACACTACTAACTCACTGTGGAAGCAGATACTCTGTTCGCTTCACTGCTTAAACGCGACCATGGCTCGGCATTTGAATCTCACGAATCAGTCAGCAGGATCCGTAAAATCAGTGATACTCACTTAAATTCACCGTCTTATCCTGTAGAAATTTTCCGCAAGCTGTGATGTTTACAGCTTAAATAGAGAGTAATTTTATCTTTGATTTGCTGATTAACGTTTTTTATATTCAATTGCACCTATTCCTGCCATCTTTTTATACTGCAGAGTTACAGTTTGCTTATAC